>JAJEJO010005006.1:0-21216 GCA_020662805.1 Glaucomys volans | reverse complement strand
TGGACCACAGCTTGCTGGTCAGAGTTAGAGTACCAAACAAACATGACAGAGATGTTAGAAGGGCAGGACTTGCCAGTCATTCGTCCCAAACCAACACTCCTTTTTGGGTGAGCCACCATCTATTGATATAATTGAGCACACTTCTTAGTAATTTCAACAAAGTAACAGCAGTCGATCCCTGCTGTAATAAGACTTGGTCATTGTGTGCTTGCTTTTCAAATACTGTTAATTTTTCCAAATAAACAATCTTTAGTTGGTATTCAGATTTTACTCAGTCAGCCATGAACCCTTCTATGAAGATGGAAAATACTAGGTTATAAAATGATAGCCTCAAGAGGGGGATAAGTCTATCTTTTAGATACTTGACATATAGATTCAAAGAGTTCTATACATATACCAGAGATTCTGTTTAAACAATTCACAGAGAACTTGTAATGTTCACATGAAGTAAAACCACATAGAGATCTTTATCAGACTAAAGGATCTTATGTGGAATCATAGGTATAATTTACTTTCTTTTAGATTCAATCATATCAGATTGTCTGTAGTTATAGGACCAAGTTTAGGTGGCTTCAAACTAAAATGACTTTGCATTTAGATTGATTTAGCTTTTAATATGCCTGAAGAAAAAATAAGCTGTTAGGTCACTTTTGTGGGAGTATTTTGTGTTTGTTTGTTAAGAATCAACCAAAGATGACAAGGAACACAGAGAAACCACATGATCCAGGTCAGGTGCTGTAAGATAAAACTTGGTCCCACTTTGCCTGTTCCTAAAGGACTAACAAACTGCACCTGGGTGTTTAGCATGAGGGAAGATTTCAGACACAGGGATCATCAGGCAGTGTGTCTCTCCTGGGCTGAGTGGCAAATACAAAGCAGGTGTGGACTAGGCAATCTCCACTTGTCGTAGAGTGATAATGAGCTGCTGACACTAGTCAGTCTTGCATCTCCTGGTGATTTAGGGACTGAGTAGGACATCACATAACTGACTGCTAGTAGACTTTGAGTTGCGCTAGAACAGGAAGAGAGAGGGAAAGCTATTGTGTAGCAATTTTCAGTCCAAGTGGACTCCATTACAGAGTGTCTACTCTACACTAAGCGTGGTGCTAGGCACTGGGGTAGAGGGAGGGCCATGCGGTTGTAATTGAGACATAAAAATTCTCACTTATTGAACTAGCATGAGAAATAGGATATAAGTACCTAAACACAAAATACTGTTTTTAGGCCTAGAAATGAGAATGGCTTTCAGATGTTGCAAACCCTAGGAGACTAGCATCCATTATTAGTTTTGCTATTTATATCTTTATGTGAGTAGTCATTTTTTTCCTTAGATAATATATAATAAAAAATAAATCTCCAATTCAGAATATAAAAAGAGAGCAAGGCACTTGGGGGTGGGTAAAGAGGGGTGGCCCCCACAGGCAATACTGAGATGGCCTGGAAAATGGTGGGGGTCATGGTGGTGCCCCCAGAATGAAGCCCCGAGTCCCTCAAAAAGGCAGGAGGGAGAGAAGGCTGAGGTCAGTGGGGGAGACAGGGACCCCAGCCGGCCCCTCCCAGGTGTGGCCTGGCTCACTCTCCTCAGGCTCTTGGGGGTGTGAGATGCTGTGAGGCTGTAGGGATAGGGGTCCCCTCAAGTCCTCTCCCCCATTCCTCTCCTTCTTGTGAAAGGCCTGCCTGGGCAGAGGCCTCAGGTGCAGCCAGGTTAGGGGACAGTATTCCCTGGAGCTGAGACAAGAGAGGTTGCAGGCGGCAAAGTTCCTCCTCCAATTCCTCTAGCTGCTTTATGGCCTCTTCCAGGCTGAGCAGGTTCTCCTGAATTTCCTGGGCTCTGCTGGGCCCAGGGGGCTGCCACCTGGCACCCCATCCCCATTCTGAGGCCTGTCCCCATTGCCTTCCTCTGCAGGAAACAGGAGCTGCTTCAGGGACAGCACTTTCTGAAGGGCTGTGGCGGTAGGCTGGCCCTCAGGGCCTGGTCTGCAGAAGGGTGGGAGGTCACTGAGGATTCTCTCAGTCCCAGCCTCAGTTGGAGGCATCTCTCAGCTGCAGCTGCCACTCTCAGAGGTGCTGAGCAGGGGTTCTTGGGTGCTGCTTGGTCTGGGCCAGGGCTTAGGGCGGGAAGCAGGGGCAGGGACCTTCAGGGATCCAGCAGTCTCAGTAATGAGGACACACCAGTTCTTCCGCTCTGGCACGGTCTGTGCCACCAGCTCCTATATCTGGGTCCCCTGGACCCAGGTAAATATGACATAGAAAACTTTGTGATCGGCCACCTCGCGGGTCATGGCAGAGGTGAACCACAACACCAGCCGCAGCGTGCTCTTGCCATCGGAGGTGGGTGTGAGCATGCGGCTACGTGACTTGAGCTGCAGCCTCGCATCCTGGCGCTGGAGCAGTGGGAGGAGGTTGTCCAGGAGCAACACAGGACCTCCACAGCATTGTCCTGGTCGCCCGCCATGTCAATGGACCCTCGTGCACCAGCTTCTTCTTGATGATGTCCAGGTTCTTGACCTCGCTCAGCATAGGGTCGCTGCTCTGCCGCAGTGGGACTAGTCCAGGCGCCGCAGGTAATCCTTGAGCCGCAGCATGTCCTCCACGTCACGCATAGCTTGGTTGATGTGGTGCAGAATCTCCCAGCAGCACTTGGATGCCGGCTCCACTTTCTCCTGTTCCATAGGCTCTTCTGTGTTCTGTCCGATGCTCTGAAAGAGCAGGGGGTACTTTGGTCAGCCGCTGCATCTCGGTGAGGATCAGGTCCTTCAGTTGCAGGCGGCAGCACCGTGGGCGGCTCTCAGCATTGTGCACGAAGGCACAACATCAAGCCTCCTTGCGCTGTTTCACTTTGAGCTGCTCTAAGGCACATGACTGCCGGCTGCAGAAGTGGGAGGAGATTTTCTGGAACCAGGAGCCCTTGGCACTATGGAACCAGGCCAACAGCACATCTCCAGTCTCTTCAATGAGGTAGCCACTTTCCTGTCTCCGTTTCATCAGGCGATGGAGGAACAGGGAGTGCACCATGATGAGCATATCCAGGCTGGGGAAGATGTTCTGCACTTCCTCCAGGGGGAAGAAGCCCCCATCGACCACAGGCTGGTAGATGTCTTGCAACACCCGCAGCATGCACACATGGGCCACCTCTGTCACCAGCAGCTCGCTGATCACCTCCTGCCGATCACCTCCTGCCACTTCACCAGGCTTTTGGGTAGGCTGAGGAGGGTGTGTGTGTGGGGGGGTTCCCCCACCAGCCAGGAGGCTTTTCTGGTTCCTGCTCTAGTCCTGACCACCTGGGCTTCCACTCATCTCCAGGCTCAGGGCTCTATGTCTCAGCATCCTCCTCTGTGCTCTCTGGAGGTGCTGGCGGCTCCAAGTTCATTGTGCCCTGTAGGGGTGGGTTCCCCAGCTCCAGGGTAGCATCCACACCTAGTTCCCTGTCTGGGCTGTCTCCAGACAGAGGCTGCAGAGAGACTCCAGGGATGTCCTGTCCAGAAACTCCAACTTTCTGGTCCCGAGAAAGCATTACCAAGCCTCCCTTCCTGTCTGTAGGACCTGACTTCTCAGCATCAAACTCGTGAGTAGCCATTTTTGAATTCTCCTTTTGGGGTCCTGACTGATAAGGGTGACAAAGAATTTGGCATGCTTGAGGAAGAGAAAATTCCAAGATGAATAGAGCACAGTGACAAGTGGAGCAAGGGATAGGTGCAATTGGAGAAGAGTGAGCCAGGCCGTGGGGGCATTGGGGGTTGAGCGAAGGAGTTTGGATGATATTCCCTTTGAAATGGGAACACATTGAGTGGCTTTAAGCAGGAGAAACATGACCTGAGGTATGTTTTAAGATCATCTGCCTTTTCTGTGTATGTGAAAAAAACATTTTGGAATCAGGTATGGGGGAGTGGAAGCAAACAACAGTTAGTAAGTGTGGTAGAGGATCAGAGATGACAGTTCTGTGGGTGGGGGTGACCTTGAAGGAAGGAATAAGGTGTGATAGGGTTTGGGATAAAATTTGAAGTTTGTGAAAACTGTGAGGTACAACTATTTTAACAGGTGTTATGTGGTATGGGAGAGTAATGTCCATTCCATAGAAACAAGATCTCACATAGCTATGAAAGACTATGGGTCCCTGAGCTGGAAACAGTGGACGCAATGGACTGATATTGCTCCCAGATCATTCTGAGTCTCCAGGGCCTGCCAAGCCCTTGGCACATCTAGATAAGTTCTTGAAAAGCAGGTACAATGGCAGAGGATATCCAAAGAACCTCATCCCATAGACAGTATGCCTTTCCTGTTAATGGGGTGTCATGCAGTGGATATTTTCTTCCTAGAGATGCATTAATATGTTAATTCTCTGGCTTGTAGAATTGTCTCATTGGGTATTGCCCAGTTACCATCATTATCTAGTGAGCGAAAGGTTTGTGGATGTGTAGCTGAGGTCCCCAGACATCTGCACTGATGCAATACTGAACAGTGTTTGAGTGGCACTTCACTAAAGCTGTCCCAGTCATGCTGACATCTAAAAGGGGGAAAAAAAACCCCTCTTGATTATTCCAATCACTATCCTGTACACTCTGAGGTTAATACATGGACCACAGACCAGTCTTTGGTAATTTTTTCCCTGGCTCTCCTCTAGTGGACTATATAAACAAGTTAAGAATGGATTATACCCTGAGAGTTGTAGGTCTCCTGGACCTCTCGGGTTTCACTTATATTCATTTACTCTTGTCTCTTCAATAAATAGTTCCTCTCCCTGACCTATCAGGTGTATTTCCCCCTCAATGCTAATGAAGCCTCTTCCCTGGCCTGCCCTGCTCTCACTTCCCTCATCCCTTTTCCTGCAGACCTGAGTTAGGATAGACCAAAATAAGCAGACATCAGGCTTGGCTTAAAAGTCACAGTTGTTTAAAATTCCTGGTCTGATGAGCCATCTGAGTCTGCCTTCTGATGCATATTCTGTCTCTATAAGCTGGTTTTTTGCTTCATAATTTTTTCATAAGTTCTGGACATGATGTGCCCATTAAAATAATTCAGGCATTTAGGCCTTGAGTAGTGTGTCAAAGGAAGGGAATGTTCTATAGTTCTGGGATTATAACTTGGTATTTTGGTGAGCGTGTGCCTCTGAACTGTGATCATCCTTGGTGAAATTCACTTCCCCCATTGCCCTGTCCTCTTAGGTGGTACGGGGCAGTTAGAGGGGACTGGAGTTGAGAAAATCCTTTCCTCCACGTGGAAGGTTAGAGGGAGCAAGAGTTCATGATTTACCTTCTCCATGCCAGAATATAACAGGTTGAAGTTACAGTTTTGGACCCTGAGGATGATTTTATTTCTCAAATACTGGATTTATGTTTGAAATAATATGACATAGTTTTACTTTTTTAAAATGAAGTTCCCATTAGTCATTCACCAGCAGTGAGGAGATAGTGGCCTTGCGATTCCATTCATTCAAACCAAAATCAGTTGAATCCTGATTGGTAAGTCAGGGAGAGCCTGCTGCCCAGCTTGTCAAGGGAATGGAGCATTGAGGCCACTGTGTTAAATAGCTGGCCCAAGGCCTCTGCTGTCTTTTTCTCCTTCCCTGTTGCATATGAAACAGATTGGTGCTGTCAGTCAACCAAAAGGGTCAATTACTAGAAAGTTCCATGGTACAATTTTGAGGAAGAAAAAATTGAGATCCTTTCCATTCTTCTGTTGCATCCCCATTACCTTTTCTAGTTTTATTTTAAAAACCTTCGGCTAACTTACTATACATTCTTCCTGTTTATTTTGCTCAGCATTAGAATGCAATTTTCACAAGGAAAGTGTTTCATTTTTTCACTGCTTCAAACCATACTTAGAACATTGCCAAGTACACAATAGCCCCTCAATAAGTATTTTTGAAGGAATCTCTTTGATATATGGAGCCTTGTGTGAAGTGACTTCTTTACTTCACCTAATGAAAGTCTATACATTTTTGCCTAATCAGCCAGAACTCTGGAGGCAAATTAGGATGACTGGTTGGCTTCAGGCACCAAACTTCACTTTCCTGCAGTGGCTAAAGAAACACCATTTTTGATTCATCAGTTGTTTCTTAAATCCTTTTCACTGAATAGTTCATCAAAGATATTATTTTTCTGATCCACAGAAAACTCCCCAAGCCCTCTGAAATAATGGGCAGTTGTATTAAAATTATTTTGAACCAAAGAAAATATGAAAACCTTTCCCCATGATAGAGGAATAAAGTGGATCATGATTTCAGTAGAACATGATGAATAGTTTGCCATGGATTCTGCTTTCCATCATCCAATGTGGTGTAATGGATCCCTTTTTCTAGAACTTTGTCATCTAATTTCTTTCTGATAAGTTCTGCCAGATTTCTGCCAGATTCTGAATTTCATGCTCTATATTCTATCATCAGTTAAGAGAAAAGTGAAGATTTGATACAAAATAGACAGACTGGAAAGAATATTGAAATGCATTAATGACAATAACAAGTAATGTATCATGAGTTAAGAAAAAGGAGCACTTATCTCACAAATGGTCAACTTTCTATTTTTCTTTTGGTCCTGGGGATTGAAAACAGGGTTGCTTTTCCACTGAGCCTACCTCCAGCCCTCTTTATTTTTTATTTTGAGACAGAGTGTCATTGAGTTGAGTATGGGCTCACTAGGTTGCTGAGTTTGGCCTTGAATTTGACTCATTTTTAACATGGCAATAGATACTATTTTGTTTTTATTAATTGGGAATAGTTAAGCATCTTTTATTCTTAGTATGTAAGCATCAACCAGGTAGGGTCATTGAAATGTTCATCAGACAATGCCATACAATGCCTGGTGAATGTTTCACTATGAAATTGTGTCTAGTGCCCTGTCCAGAAATCCTGCTCTGTCCAGGGCATTTAGCTCAGCAAGACATCTATGGGAAAGATCCCATAGACCTGAGCCAAAGGAGGTTGTAATGTGTTTCTGATTTTGATAGAAATGTTCCCAGATCATGTCATGGAGTGGCAGGGAGCAGGGAAGAATTTCATGTGTACCATGAGGCACATGCCTAGTGACTCTGGAGCCCAACTTGATCTGGTGTTTGGGTATGAGGAGGTCAGTTCCAGCATAGCCACTAATCCCTTACCCAAGGGACCCCCAAACCTGTGGCAGCACTGTGGTTGTGGTTATGCTCTGAGGAAAGTAGAAGGGCTTAGCATGACCTCTGTGTCTGTAGTGGGCTTCTGTTCTAAACTGTGAACATCAAATGTGCTTAATTTCACTGGGCTCACAGAATGAGAATCACAATCAGTAGTGTCAACTGTGAGCCATGTGTGAACTATGGTTAAGGGACGTTCTAGAATGTGGTCACAGAAATAGTTAGAAAAGGTTTAAGGAAATCACAGTTCAGGTTGTCTATTGTAATAAAGTTTGAATTGGTGAGGCCTACCAAACTGGGACTTGTTTTGATTTGATTCTCTACGTGAGGATGAAGAGACCACACTGGAACACCTTGTACTTCCTATTCTCCTGGATGCTCACGCCACCCATGTCAATACACCCACCTCCAAAAACACCTTTATAAGGTAGCTTCACATCTTCTGGGGGGGGGAGGTATAGTTCTCATTGGTCCTTCTGCTGTGGTGGAGACGTCTAGGAGCTGATGGATGCAGGACCATTGACCTGGCCTTAGTCGCAAGCCCTGTGCAGCCCTCACACATGCTCAGATGCTACAGGAGTCTGCACACCAGTCCAGGCAACAGCAGGCATTCACTGATTTTTCAATGCTGTGCAAATTACTAGATACATAACATTCATTATCATTAAATGTAAAATTTACAAAAGACATATGTATGGTATATGTCATTTCTCATCTGAAAAACCAAAATCTGAAATAATCCAAAGCCAAACATTGGAGGGAGCCCCAAAATGATGCTACCAGTAGAAAATTTCACACCTGACCTCAGGGGAGTGTTCACAGTCAAAACACATGTGCACTGAATATATTGCATGAAATAACCTTCAGGTTATGTGTAAAGGTGTGTGTGAAGCACACATTGCATGACTTGTTCAGACGTGGGTTTCATCAACAAGATAACTTAATAATGAAAAATATTCCTAAAACATAGAAATTGTATACATTTCTCCTAAGCATTTCAACATAAAAAATCAACCTTTTTATCTATCTCTGAGTGTGTGAGCTTGTGTTAGTGTGTGTGTGTGTGTGTGTGTGTGTGTGTGTGTGATGATAGCCAATATTTCATTACTCCCATTGGAAATTTTCTCAGACAATGCAATCTGCCACACTCCCAATACCAAAATGTCATTTTCCTCAAATGAAACATTCTTTCATTTTGGGTTGTACGTGTCCTTTAGGAATTTCTGCTAAAATGAATATATTCAAATCATCAAAGTCGAACAGGTTACAGAAAAATTATATTTTAAAAATACAAACAGTTTAAAAAGCAAATGTATAATATAGTGAGAAACATAGTACTAAACCTATAAATAACAAATACCTAAGGACAAATTATATATGCAATTGATAAGTTCAAAATCTCAAGCAAATATTTCAGAAATAAATCTCAATGATCAACAATCATTTGATGCTTTAGCATTGCCGGAGAGACAAGAGAAGATTCTTCTTAGAAATTTCCAGTGGTGACCTTGAGCCTCCATTGCCTCATAAGTGGGAGGCTTGGGGTGGATCCAGTCATCGCACTCCTCATTAGGGTAGGTCCTCTTTCTTAGGACAAAATCATACCTGACCCGGGGATTCATCCCATAGAAAACATTCGCGTTTTGAGGAATCCTGAGTTCTGGGGAGAGAGGGTAGAGGTGTGGAAGGTGATACTGGAGACGTGCACAGCAGGACACCCCAACATCTGAGAACCTGTGCCAGAAAGGCCTGACCCACAGAAGTGAGAGCTCTCCAGATCAGCTCCAATACCCACAAAGACATCCTCAATAGTCCTCCTCCCTGGGGAAAAACAATGTCTAAGACTTCAACAGACCTAATGTCTGTTGCTTCCAAAGGCTTTGAGCTCCAGAACATCACAGTTCCTCTTGAATCTGCCAAAGGATACCCCTAGGAATTGCATCTGAAATCTCCCACAAGAGGCTCAAGTGCTCAAGGTTTGGTCCCCAATTCAGAAATGTACACTGGTGGGTTAGGGGGGACGCATTCCATCATGAGTGCTCTGATGTGATCAAGAAATCCTCATTCAAGATGAAGACAATAGTGGGCAGTGGAAGGAAATGGAAGAAGGTTGGGCATGGTTAGAAGACCTGCAAGGGGTGGAGGGTGCCCTCAGCAAACATATCTTTTCCCTGTGGGCTCCTCTGAATCCTCATTCTCCTAGTAGTACTCCTCCTCCCCTTCCTGTCTTTCTGTCCTTCCCTCTCTCAGCCTCCTTCTCTCTGCCACTCTATCCCCTGGCTGGCAAGTGCTGAGTAGCTTGCAGCTGTCACATGCTTTGCCACTATGGACAGCCTCAGTTCAGAACCAAATGGAAAGCTAGGAAACCCAGAGCCAAAAGAGGTTTTCTCCTCTAAGTTAGTTTCCTCAAGCATTGTCACAGTGAGGAGAGTATGACCAACAGACACCTCATTGGAGCCATGCTTCTGCCACTGTTGGTAGCCAACAATCATTTCAAAGAACAGGAAAGGGACTGCTTCACTCCCACATTTTGCTATGGTCCAGGGATGCCACAACCCGCGGTGGATTTCAGACACCCAGCGAGTCCCTCTGAACACCTGTTTCCTGCAGCCCACCTCTAAAAAAGTGCCTGTTCTCAATCAATTAGGGTTTGGATGTGTGTATCTCTGCTATGAATTTCTGAGCCTACCAAGGCCTTAGCATTTTGATACCATGAAGTCGACTAACTTAACAGACTTAGAGGACTAAGAATGTATCACAGACCCATTTGGGATGTGGATAACCTGGGACCATGGCTGCTGTGGAATTTTGGCTTCCAAAAAGAAAACAGCAATGGCATTATTTACAGATCAGCTTTGTGGCATGCCTGCTCAGAAGCCCTCACCTGACGTTAGTGAGGGAAATTAACCAGGCTATATTGATTCCATCTAGGCAAGTGGACTCAGGCACAGAAGACTTGGTAATTTGTCCAATGTCAGACTAATGAAGGTGTCTCCCAGCCTGTTATTTTTTTCAGATTTAGTCCTGTTTCTGCTTAGAATACTGACAATGCTTTGTACAGGGAGTGAATTTCTGCTCATACACAAATCTTTAAATGTATCCATTCCATCCTCAGCCCCTGTGTTCCCTGTTCCTCTGAGAACACTCCTCTCAGGGAGCCATGGGGCCACATGGCCCTGCAAGAAGAATGCTTTCCTCCTCGCTCCTCACTGAGGTCAGCATTGAATGCCTGTTGTTGTCCAGGGTAGTGGGGAGGTGCACCAGGTCCTGGGGCTGATCGTAGAACCTAGAGACCTTTTCAGCAGTGTCAGTGCAGTTTTCTTTGTGCAGGAGGCCCACTACTCCCTGTTTGAGTGTTCTTCTGGTTCAGATACTACTCTTTTGGGCTGCGAGTTGACCTGAGTCCAGTTCCTGAACCTTGCTCCCCGCCATCTGATTGTCCCACTTACTCTGATGTTGGGAGATGATTTGCCCCAGCTCATAGTCTTCAGGATTCTTCTCTTGTGGCAACAGTTCTTCCAGGGCCCTTCGAATGATGACAGGAGCCCTATCGTTGCAGGTCACCTGCATCAGTGTGGGAGACAGGCATTCAGGAAATGAGCCTTGGGCTGGCTACCCAAGAACAGTGTCAGGGACATGCAGGGGGAACCTCAGCTCTAAGTACAAGGGCACCATCCCATTACTCTACTACCCGAGGGTGGCCTCCTGGTAATCACGTGGGGTCTTTGTAAGGGCTACGACACTAATCCTCCTACAAGGTCTGTCTCTCCCTGCCATTGCCCTTTGTGGAGCCACATTTCACTCAGGGTAAAAGGACCCCACAGCCCGGGTACAGAAACACTGTCATCCCACCAAGATGGAAGGAATGGGCCAGTAGCCTCCTCTAGCCCAGGTCTGTTCTGGAATGCAGGGTGCATTTGGGGTGGCCCAGGCAGAAACCTAAGAGACTTTGGTTCTGATTGCCAGGGCACCAGACTGACTCAGGAAGAGGACCATGCATGTGAGTGCTCAATGAAAGCCATGGGAGCTCCTGGCCTCCAGAGGCTCAGTACTGGCTGGGATGCAGTAGGACACCTCATTGGAAAGGGCTCCTGTGCTGCAAGGTAAATGGAGAGTTAGTGTGCTCAATCCACATCAGTATTGATTCTGCAGAGAGACCCTCAGCTCCTTGTTCAAGAAGCAGGAAGAACCTCATATTGCTCTCCTCCTCCATGTGCAGCAGCATCCTCCATCCTATTCAGTGGAGCCTACAACCTGGATGCTGTTCTTTTCTCATCTCCCACCAAGATCTACTCCTGCACTTCTGGTGTGCACACTGCCATCCAACACACAAACTCCCCTCACTTCCAGGGGTGGGGGGTGGGGGGGTGGACATGGTTGTGCTTTCCCTCAACTCAGGTCAAGCCCTTAGCAGGGACCTCGTTCTTCTTTATTCCCATTTATCTTTCCTGATCATTCAGAGATTCCCATTCAAGAGGGCACGAGTAGTCCATGGAATTGGATTTGTGTTTGCTCCCTGTCCTGGGATAAGCACCAGGGGACACCCCTGCCACCAGGCTTACCAGGACAGTCTTGGAGTCCTCTTCACTCTGCTGCTCAAGCCTGATGTGAATGAGGCAGCTGTCTCCCACCTGTTTGTTGTACTGGGGCCGGTTGGACCTGCCAATAATGTGTCTGATGACACTCGACTTCTTCTTCTGTTTGGTAGCCACAGGTTTGGGCTGAATCTTCTTAGCAGGGATATTACTTAAGGCTGGGCCGATGTTAGATGCCATGTCAGAGGCCTTGGAAGTTGCTTCTGAGAACTGTGGGAGATGGAATATCAGCAAAGCCCAGAAACTGAAGGCCACCCCTGCCTGTCAGGTTGCTTTATTGACATTCTAGAACATATGTCCAGAGCCTGAGGCTTCTTTTCTCTTTGTGTGGATAGGGAATGGCACCTGGAGTAATAAGCAAATAAGGTGGGTGTTTACCTCTTTTCCCTTGACCTTGGTCCTCTTGATGATAGATCGTTTTCTCAAGATAAAATAATACTTGACTCTGGGATTCATGGAGAACAAGATTGTTGAATGGTCAGGGACTTTGATTTCTAGAGAGAGAGGTGTAGAGATTGGTAGGTGACACTCAAGGATTATACCGCAAGGCACCCCCAACACCTGAGAGTCAGTGCCAGGTGACACCTCAGTCACAGACTTGAGAACCCTCCAATCCAGTTACACTTCCACCAAATTCTTCCTCAATGAGTCTTCCCTGAAGAAAGCTTATGTACAGGATCTAAACCAAACCAACACCTTTCAATGAAAAAGCACCTTGGACCAAGGACCTTCTCAGTTCAGGTTGGACCTGCCAAAGAGACACTGCTAGGGTTTGCAACAGGGTTTGCCCCCAAAGCCTCATGTGCTGCATCTTTTCTCCCAGTGCAGCCATGTTCTCCCATGGGTTAGGGTAAGCATTGGATGTTGAGTGCTTTGACCTTGCCAGTGGATTCATCCATTCATAGATGAATACGCTAATGACAGGTGTGATAAATGAGCACTCTTGGGAATAGAGACAGTTCAACCTCAGCAGGTTTGTGCCCTGAAGACCCATATTGTTTTCTAGGTGAGCTCTCCTTTCTCTTGTATTTCTTCATGATCTGTCTGTTTTGTATTCTTATTCTCCCTATCACTATTCTTCTCCTTGTTCTGTTTTTCTTGCATTTTCTTTGATACCTTCTCAATCTTTTTCTTGATCCTATTTTAATTCTTCTTGTTCTTCTTCTTGTTCTCCTCCTCCTCCTGCTGCTTTGCCTTTGCTTCCTCTTCTTAATGCTCTTCTTTTTCTTATTCCAATTCCTCGCCTCATCCTCTTCCCACTCAGGCTCATATGTGTCCTCCTTCTTTCTCTAAGAATAGTTGGCCATGCTCTGAGGATCATGAATCTACCATAACATGCTTCTGCCCAGATGCAGCCTGTGTTCAGGACCCCAACATGGGATCAGTTCTCAATGAATGGAAAGTAGTGAAACCAGGAGCCAAAGTATAATTTCTTCCTATCTTCATAATTGTCAGTCATGAAAGCCTGCCTAACAGAGACCCCCATTTTGTCCAGGCTTGTGCCTGTGGTAGTGAACACCTTCACCTCAACCAGGCTTTCTACAACTGAGGCCACATGCCCAAAGGTTTTGAAAGTAAACAAGGTTTCCAAAGTCTAGGGGAGAGCCAGCATCTCTGCAACCCTCCTGCCATAATCCGTACACACCAAACACCTAGTGGGTTCTAGGCAACCAGCTGGTCCTCCCTTTGGACATCAATTACACACAATCCTCCACTGGACTGGAGTCTCCTCTCAACCAATGCTGGGTTGGATGCTCCTATTTCTGATATCAATTTAATTGATTGTCATTTTAAAATTCCTTATTTTTTTCACTCATCTTGTACCAGGGATTGAACCCAGAGACACGTAATCACACAGACACGTTTGTAGCCCTTTTTATTTTGATACAGGGTCTCACTACATTTCTGAGGCTGGTTTTAGACTCCTGATCCTACATGCAGCCTCCCAAGTCACCGTGATTGCTGGCCACTGCCACCTTGTGCAGCTCCTTGGAACATCTTGTCTTCAGTCTTCCTCACGTGTAAGACATGGCCAACCTAATAGACTTGGTGTGTGGAAATGTGAGAGGGCTGACCATATGTGCTCTGGAGATGGTGGAATCTACTGTGGACAGATTGGGATAGTGGATGCTATGAGTTTCTGTCTAATAAGCAAGGAAATGGCAATGCCATTATGTCCAGATCAGCATTGTGACCTATGTGTGTAGGAGGCCCTCATTTCATGGTGGAAGAGATCTACCAATGAGGATATTCTGATCACTTTTGGAGATGGGCACCCAGTCACAGAGGACTTGCAAAATTTTCAAAAATAAAGAAATAAAAATGCAAGTAGGCTGTCCCCTGGATTTTCTGTATTCTTAATGGAGTACTGTTAGCAGAGGCTACAAATTTGACTTTTCCTCAATAGGCAGGACTTCTCATGTCCTTCACAAGAATCTGAACAGGTCTGCTTCGGTCCACATCAGGGCTGATCCCACATGTAGTCCCTGAGGTCCTCATGTTACTAGGAAGGAATTCCTTTCACTGAGCCATGCAGCAAACCACAGCTTCAAGGACCCTCTATTCTTTGCACCTCATGGATATGAGGCTTTGCAATGCCTGATCAGGTCCAGGGGAGGACACATTTTGGGGAGGTTCAGTAGCCCTTGGGGCAGCATGGAGAACCTGCCGGTATTATGCCCCTCCTCATTGCAGTTTGTTTTGTGCAAAAGCCCACCACACCCTGGCTGTTTTTCCCGACCAAGACACATTTCCGTTGGCCTGTGAATTATCCTGAGCCCACTGTAGATCATTTCTCCCCACCATCTGATTGTCCCACTTACTCTCATTCGCTGACACAATTTTTAGCAGTTCAAAGTCTTCCGGGTCCTTGTCCTTGACTGAGTGTTCCTCTAAGGCCCTGCGTATAATGTCCAGGACTTTCTCTCTGTAGGTCACCTGGATCAGGGTGGGAGAAATCAAGATTGGCTTTTGGAGTACCACTTCAGAGGAGGGTGGTCAAGGACATTCAGAGACACCTCAACTCCATGGAAAGGGTGCCAACTTGTTATCCTGCTAACTGATGGTGGCCTCCTTGTATTCTCATGGGGTCTTGTGATGTGCTATTTGACCAGTCCTGGTACAAATGTCTGCGTGTACCTGCCATGCCTCTGTGGAGCCACATTCCACTCAGGGAAAAAGGACCATTCTACCTGTGTGCAGACACACTCTCTTCCCAAGAGGGACGAATGGGCCTGTGGCCTCTATGCCAGGTGAGCTCTGAAATGCAGGCTGAATCTTTGGTTGGATCAGGTGGATACCTTAGAAAATTTGCAACTGACTGTCAGGATACAAAACAGACTCAGATACAAGCACATGCACTTGACTGTTAATGACAGGCATGAGAGCCACTGGCCTCTGGGGGTCAGTGATGGCCTGGTTGTAATGAGTGACCTGACATCACTGGCAGTCATTGAAAATGTCTCCTGTGCAGCTGGACACCTGGAGAATTAGCGTGCATGCTCCACTCCCATATGAATTCTGCCAAGACCCTTTAGCTCCCTATTCACCAACATGCAAACTCTGACATTCCTGGGATTTGGCCTGAGTCCCAGGTGACCCTGGCCCCAAAATATAACACCTAACCATGCTAAGGAGGGTCCATTTCCTTCCACCAGGGGCACAGCCCCTCCTACACAAATGAGAAATCACTGCCACTTCCTCTGTTCCAACCTCCTATCGAATAGAACTCACTCATCAAGAATAACAAGGTATAGACAGTGCAGTCTGCATCCTGGAGATTTCTCTGATCTCAGCTGTCCCCAGAACTTGCTTTTCCACTTCTAGCCTGGAAACCCTGCAACACCCAGTCCCATTCACACCTGGAGCTGGGCTAGGTTGTGCTCTCCCTCCTCTCAGGTCAAGCCCTTCACACTGACTGATGTCTCTTCTTTTTTGACAACACAGCCCATGGTGTTTGCCCTATTTTTTGCCTTCCACAGTGTGGGTACACAGGAGACAGCCCTGCTATCAGGCTTACCAGGATGCTCTTTGAATCTCTCCTGCTCCGCCCCTCTAGCTGAATGTGTATAAAGCGGCTATCTTCTAGTTGCTTGTCTTCAGGCAGTGAGCAACTGCTGTTGGTACTGGACACCTTGCTTTTGGTGGCCTCCTGCAATGCTCTGGCTGCCACTGAAGAGCTGCTGCTCACGGGTGGTGGGGTCATGGCTGTCACTGCAGAAGTTGACTCCAAGGACTGTGGGAGCCCAGAAACAGGAAGCCAGAAACATCAGCAGAGCCCAGAAATAGGAAGCCACCCCAGCCTGTCAGTGTGTTCAATGGGCATTCTAGAACATATGTCCAGGAGCTGAGGCTCTTTGTCACCCTGGTGGATGTGGATCAGCTCCAGGAATAAAGAGTGAATAAAAAAGGTGTTTACCTGCTTTCTCTTGACCTGGGCCCACTTCCTGGTGAGTTTTTTCCTAAGGAGGAAGTCAAAGTCGACAGCGGGATTGATGGCATAGAATACATTGCCATCATCAGGGATCCTCAGCTCTGGAGAGGGAGGGGTGGAAGTATGGAAGGTGAGTGACACTCATGGAGTACACAACACAACACCCCCACAACTGAGAGCCTCTGCCAAGTCAGGCTTGAGCCCTATACCCGAGAGCCCTCCAATCTACATAATGTTCCACTAAAGACATTCTCAGTGATTTCCCTGGAGGAAAAACTATGCACAGGATCTAAACCAATCTACCAAGGACTCCAGAACCTCTCACTGCAGGTGGAACCTGCCAAAGGGACAATGCTGGAGTTTGTATCATGATCTGCCCCCAAAGACTCCTGTGTTGAAGCTTGTGTCCCCAATACAGCAATGTCCACACATGGGTTTCAGGGACGCACTGGATGGTGGATACTTTGATCTTCCCAGTGGATTAATTTATTCATAGATGAAGACACTGATAGGAAGTGGTATAAATGGGAGGTAGTTGAGCATGAATGGGGGATGTCCACAGTAGGTGTGGCCCTTCAGGAACAATGCTTTTTTAATTTTTTATATTTTTTTGAGTCAGCTCATTCTCCATTTCCTCTTCATCATTATACTTCTGATTCATTGCTTTTTTTTTTAACCCAAAGTCAATTTAACTCTATTGGACCACACTGTCTCAGGCAATTAGACAAATATTTGTAAAACACCAGATGAGGAAAAGGAATGTGGAGCCCAATAATGCAAAACAGTATTTATAAGAGAGAAATCATGAAGTGGGAAGAAGAAACGCAATGATTCTATCCTGTCCTTCTAAACATTACTTAACTCATGTGAAGAGAACTCCTCAAATAACCAAGACAGCTTCTTGCTAGCACACCTGTGCCCCCAAATGGTTAATTTGACAATTAAAAAGAAATAAAACACTTGAGAAATTTTCAATTTTGATGAACTAGAGCAAGTCTTCATGGGATTACCAATTATTGGGGAGCAACTGATAACAGCAAGGTGAAAGGAAAATACAATTGGCTTTATAGTTCCTTTTGGGTAACAGATGACAGATACAAAGTTCAAACTACCAAGATAGGCTCATTTGGAGAAGAGAACAATTCATATTTCTCATCTGTTTATTGTTATATTCTTGTTCTCTTTGTGTTTCTGGATCTTGTTCTTCTTGTCCTTTTTCTTCTTATTGTTGTTGTTATTGTTGTTCTTGTTCTTCTTCATTGTCTCCATCTTGTGGTTCTAGGCTTCTTCATGCTCTTCATCTTCTTCTCCTTCAACTCCTTTTCCTTTATCTTCTCCTCCTCCTCTTCGTCCCCTTCCTTCTCCTCCTCCTCATTTCTCTCTCCAGTGCCAGTTTGCAAAGCTGGGAAGGGTTCTATGCCCTCACACTTTTCTGCCAGATGTGGCCTCTGTTCCAGAACAACTCAACGATGTCACGACACAAGGAATGGAAAGATTTGCAGGCAGGTGCCTAAAGCAAGCTTTCCTCATTCAGGTCCTTCTCTCATGTACTTGTCACTGTCATGAAAGGCTGCCTAAATAGACACCCAGTGGTTGCCTATCTTCTTTGCCCCTCATGGATATGAACTTTGCAAAGCCTGAGCAGGCCCAGGGGAGGACACTTGATAGGGAGGTCCAGCAGTCCCAGGCTCAACAATTTACACTCCCATCATTGCACCTTGTTTGTGCAAAAGGCCCACCACACTCTGGTCCACAGCACACTTTCTTTGAGTGATGAGTTGTCCTGAGCCCACAGTAAATCCTTTCTCCCCACCATCTGATTGTCCCACTTACTCTTATGCTCTGAAACAAGTTGCAGCAGTTCAAAGTCCTCCTCATCCTCCTCCATGAGCAAGTGTTCATCTAAGGCCCTGCGTATGATGGCGGGTGCCCTATCCTGGCAGGTCACCTGATTGGGATTGGAGAAAGCTCATCAGAGAAGGAGTTTTGGAGGAGCCACCCAGAGGCCAGTGGTCAAGGTCATTCAGGAGACAGCTTGGCTCTCAACACAAGGGCACCCTTTGCTATCTTGCTACCTGAGGCCTTCAAGTGTTCATGGGGGATCTTCCTATGTGCTTCTGGCCCCATCCTGGTACAAGAGACAGCTTATACCTGCTATCCCCTACCAGTAAAAGGATACAAAGGCCAAACGGCCTTTGTGCAGACACAGTTTGGTCCCAACAAGATGGGAGGAATGGTCCAGTTTTCTCCTGTATCTCATCTCTATTCTTGGGTACATGCTCCATTTGTGGGTGGCCCAGGCAGAAACCCTAGATGCTTTAGTCCTGAGAGCCAGGACATTAAACAGACCCAGGAACAAGAGCATGCTTGTGACTCTTTAATGATAGCTGAGAGAGCTGCTGGCCTCTAGGGCCTCAGTGCCTCATTGAGTGTAATGAGATCTGGACCCGGCAGGGGCTATGTTTGAACAGGGCTCCTCTGTAGCTGGACACCTGGAGTGGTAGGATGTGAACTCCACACGCATAACCATTCTGCAAAGGGAGCCACTAGATCCCTATTCAGGTATGTGCAAACTATGACGGTTTCTTGAAAAGCCCCCAGTTATCTGTGACCTGCAAGGACCTACCTAATCATGCTAAGGAGAATCCCTTCCCTTCCACCAGTGACACATGCCTTCCAACACACAGGAGTTTGTCTGCTACTACCTGTGCACCAACCTCCAAGGGTCCGACTCACTCATCTGGGCGCCAAGGTTCATAGAGTGCAGACTGCACCCTGTGCATTTCTCCGACCTCATCTGAACACACTTCTTACCCCTCCACTTCCAGACTGCAAACCCTACAACCTGCAGGCCACTCACACCTGGAGGTGGGGCGTGCTGGTGCTCTCCCTCATTTCAGGTCAAGTTCTTAACACTGACCTCTGTCTTCTTTACTCTCTTCTGTCCTACCTGACCTTCCAGAAGCTCTACTTCAAGAAGGCAGGCCTAGTCCAAGGTGTTTGCTATGTTCTCTACCTTCCCCAGTGAGGGCACCCAGGGGATTCCCTGCTGAATGGCTCACCACGATGCTCTTATACTCCGTTCTCCTTTGATTTTCTAGATGGACATGAATGGAACAGCTGTCTCCCACTCGCTGGTTGTAGAGAGGTAGTGATGAACTCCTGGAAGAGACCCCTAACAAACTGGAGTTCAGCTGTGCCCCTGGGGATGGTGCTGCCACTTCACTGGGCACCAGAGCAGTTCCTCGAGAAGGCTCGAGGTCTGTGGGTGGATTGAGAGCTGGCATTAGAACTGAGTTTGTAGCGAGGGGAGAAAAGATTCCAACATGACAGCTTGGCCCTGAGCTTTGCAGAAACAGACAATCCCCCCCTCTGCCAGGAAGATCTCAGCCCCAGAACCCACAAAGGACCTCTTCTCAGACAGGGGCCATGGCCTGAGTGGACAATGGCTTATCAGTGTTCCCAGCCCAACACCAGCCATACACATTCCACCTGGTGGACAAAACTCTGACCTTTCTTTATCTACTCTTATGAACACACCCCAGGCCTCCTCGCACTCACGCTCTTCCTGGCCTGATTTGACATCCTCTGGCTGGGCCAGCAGGTAGTGTGCTTGACGCTCCACAGTCAAGCTGCCCATGTAGTAGTAATGAAGGTAGGGCAGCAGCAGCTGGAGGATCATGAGGCCCGGAGGCTGATGGAATGCCTGGTTGCTCTGGTGCATCCAGGTTCCTGCGATGGATGGCATGGCACTGTGGGCAAACAGGTATGCGGTCAGCAGAAGCCTGGCCTCTCCTTCCTCACAGCCCTTCTACCGAAACTGGCCTTGGCCTCCTCTACCTTTCCTGACTCTACACAGGCAAGTCCACCCCAGCCGAGAGACAGTGTCTGTACACGCAGTGACAGGACAGGTTTCTGGACAAAAAACCTACATTGCAACATCTTAGAGCCATGGCCATGACCAGCTCTCCCCTTCTTGGGGGAGGCCAGACACTCTTGTTTGTTAGCTATGTGGTCTCTGGCCTGAAATGCAACATCCAGGTGGGTCTCTACTCGGGTCCATTACTATCAGGGTTCCAGGGACACCTCATTGCCTGGATTGGCCTGCTTTGCTTCCTCATTCTCTGGGAGCTCTCGCTGAATCCCCCTGAGAATCAACTGGCCTCTATTTTCCAAAGAGTGAAGGCCATATCTTTGTGGCCCTGGGAGAGGACAGGGAGGGGAAGTCAGACTGGGATGGGCTGTGTGGGATCGATTGTCATAGGAGCTTCCTCTGAGGTCAAACTCTCCTCTCAGTACCTCAGCTGGCTGGGAGTCCACCTATAGCTCTCTGCCTTCCTCCTCCTACACCTTAAGGCCCAGGCCTCAGAATGTATGCACAGAACAAAATTGTGAGAACCTGTGTTTCCTCAGCCTTCCCAAGTCAAATAACCTTGTGGGTTCCTACTCTGGAAACAGGAGCCCTCCCTTTTGACCCGAAGGCTGGCCCATGGTGATGTTGCTCCATGTTCATTGGAGTAGAACAAGATGCAGTCATGTCCAATGGAGGCAGAGATGGTGACAGATGTAAAATATCTATTTACAACGCCTGAGGTTTTGAGCTGATCCCCATCAAAAGGCATAAGATGGCAGATATTTTGACTACATTTTTCAATGAATTATGCAACGTGCCTTTAAACATGTCTTCCCACAGTGGGTGCTTTCTCTAAGTTCATCAAAGGATGAGAGATGCTTCACACATATCTCACTGGGCATGGCAGCTACCAGCCCCCAAGCTCTGTCTGGCTATACCTAAGAAGGGGAGTTCTGCCCCACTATGGAAACCTGGAACCTGGAACATCCTCCACAATGCAAAAGTGCTGAGCAAAAGGCCTGAATAAGTGAGACCCCTGGCACAGGGCTTCTTCACACAGGAAGGGAACATCACACCAGAAAAAACCTCTGAGTTCACCTGCGATTGAGCTGAGTAAATGCTCTCAAGCAGCCATGCCCAATGTGTGTAGGCTGTTCCATACCCCTCTGTGGACCAGCAGGTGAGACAGGGGGGTTTACTCTGCCTGAGAAGGGGAGTTCACTCTCCACCAC
>JAJEJO010005005.1:0-25434 GCA_020662805.1 Glaucomys volans | reverse complement strand
AGATTAGAAAAATATTTAAATATGCATTATCCTCTTCTTGGGGTGGGAGAACACTAAAATATCAGTTTATTTATTAAGATTACTTATGGGGGCATGAGCATTCTTTAGGTTATTACCTTCCTATTTCTTCCTTAAGAATGGTAATTAATTTATTGCAGAAAAGCTTTATTATTTCAAGCTAGAGTGAGAAAAAACATGAACTTCTTTTAATCATATTTTAGCTTTTAATTGCAGTCAACCTGTTGAAGTTGAGCATGTAAAACAATGTGAAATTACCAGAACTAGAAGTTTGTATCCATCCTGATAAATAAGCAGAAAATTAAAGATGATTCAAAGTTAATTGACTTATGTATTTGTACATTATAATGTAACTAATTTTCCACATTTTTACCTAAAATATCTTGTCATTTCTTGAGCCAACATGATTTTCTCCCCAAATCATGTGGTGACTTTGGTGGATTTACTTGCTCCCTCCTAAATGGTCTAGACATCTTGAGTGTAACTTTTTAAAGACTGTGTTTTGTTCGCAATGCAAGATGTTTATGTGGAAAGCAGTTGTGGAGTAATGCCACTTCAGATAAGAGAGAACGAACTGTAAATAATTTAGAAGATGGGAACTCTGCTTGGTGTTCACAGATGCATCTATCCCTCAGTTATAGAATCTGATTTGAGATCATCATATATTATGACTAATTGCATTACCTTCCAAGCATTGTTTTAAAGGATGTGTGAGTAATTGGAAATGGTTCTTTTACACAGTGCCTTTGTTAGACTTTCCTTACAGAAGAGCATTTAATATGGCATATATGGTTCCACTACATAGTGAAGTAGCCTCATAATTGCTGAATGCAAGGTATGCTGTGTTTTCCTACATAAGTGTCTGAAGTGCTCCATCAAACTTGTCATAAAGTTCTTTTGCTCTGGTGCAAGGCCTGTTCTAATTTTAGCTTCATGGAACTGTTGCTTTAAGGACTTAGGGAATCACTGAAGTTAAAATGGAGATGAGCATAACAGAATTTCACTTTTTTCTATAAATTTTACAAGTAGCTCTAAATCACTTCATCCTGCAGAGTTTAAGACTTACTTTAACCTGCTACTCTTGATTTTTCTATTTTCTGTCTTTTTTTGGTGGGGGGATAGAGGTTTCAAAGAATGTTACACTAGAACATAACTAAATACTGGCTCCTTGGAAGGGAGGAGAGAGCCCCAACCCCTGGCGCATTGCGTGCCACTTTCCCTTGGGAGAATATGCCCATGATTGCCAGTATGAAGCTCCTAAAGTGACATCTCCAGTTTAGGAGGTAGGAGAAAATGGCACATCTGGCCATCCTGATCTGTACTGAGCTGGATCTAGCTCATCAGATTTTAGGAAAGATACATCTATCATAACTTCCTTTGATAAATAGGGCTGGTTGAACTAAATTTCCAAAGATTTCTGGAAAAATAGAGTTATTGCATGGAATGAAGTGTTTTAACAATTGACATTAAAAATAAGTCATTTCCCAAGGAAATAAAGTACTAATAAATAAATCCAGTGCCCTCATCAGAATCTCCTGATCCTCAGAGATAATCTTTCATTTTATAAAGTTTTCTACCTTGATATTTGTTCATTTATTTTACTCAGTTGGATAATCATTTAGCATATGCCTATGTATTATGGATCACTGTCCTAGTCTATTTTCCTTAGCTTTTCCTATTTTGCTAAGGACACTTGTCCCATATAAACCCCTTCTGACACATGGTAAAGCACTGTACCAGATGTTCTTGACCCTGGTTTTACTTCCCTCATTCCAAATGAATGAATGTGGCTTACTTTCTTCTAACTGCCTTTGATGCTTTCTTTCTCCCTGATGACATTTCATTTACTCCTGTCTGCTTTTATCTTCGCCACCACTAGTCTTTCTCCCTTCACTCCCACCAGTTTTGTTTCCCATATGCTTCACCATGAACAGGCTAGTCTCATGCATATTTGTGGCTTGTCCGGGTTGTTCTCAGCATACTTTCTTTCTTTCTTTCTTTTTTTTTTTTTTTTTTTTTGAACCAGGGATTGAACTCAGGGACACTCGGCCACTGAGCCACATCCCCAGCCCTATTTTGTATTTTATTTAGAGACGGGGTCTCACTGAGTTGCTGAGGGCCTCGCTAAGTTGCTGAGGCTGGCTTTGAACTCGTGATCCTCCTGACTCAGCCTCCCAAGTCGTTTGGATTACAGGTGTGCACCACCATGCCCAGCTCAGCATACTGTCTAAAGTTGTGTACCAGAAAAATATGTGAGAGATTTTGCAATTGCAAAGGAAGGGAAAATTAATCCAGAAAATTAGCTCTTTGTCTCTATTCTCAGAAGTAGAGTGAGACATCAAGTAATAAAACATTCCTTGTTTCTGGAGAACAACTTAATAGAAAAAATACCTCTTTTCTTTTTCCCTTCACCTTCCTCTCCTCTTTTTATTTCCCTTCCCTTTATTCTTCTCACATTGTTTTTCCCCTCCATTTAATTGTGGCCTAATTTAGTCTTCAACATTTTTACATGACTAGTCTAAAAATATGTGTGTGGGCATATAACATGTTTAAAATTGTTTTTCTTCAATTAGAGAAATGTTTTTTTACCTTTGAAATTTTAGCAGCAAACTCAAGTCAATAATCCAATTACATTCCCAAATGGAATCAAATTTCTCCATGATTTATAATATATTGTAATGTAATTTCATAGGGTTTATTTTTGTTAATAAAAGACATCTATAGGAATTTTATATCCTTTAACCACTGTAATAAACATATTCTAAAGTAGATACTGTAGAAATAATGATACATGAATTTCACTTGTTTCTCTCATATTCTCAATTCTTCTAAGATTCAGGTTGGAATATTCTTAGAAGATCTATTATAGACTGGGCCTGTTGTTGTAATTTGATCACTAATTTGGACACCTTGCCCATGCCAGCAAAATCTCAAAAGCCAGGACAGCTATTTGGAGTGCCTCTAGCAGATATTTCTTAGGATGACAATCTACCAGAACCTGTTTGGTATGTCTTGACCTAGTCTGTAAACTATGGGTAAGGGCATTAGGGAGGGGAGTTCTCTGTAATGAAAATTATCCCCAAGTGGAAAAATGATAGATACCACTGGCATTAATGAGACATTTTATTCTTACTTCAAGAAATTTTTAAAAAATTTTATTTAGCAATGACAGAATCATCAGGAAGAAATGTTTTAGTCTACTTGAAGAAAAAGCAGCATAAACCTACTCAGATAAATTAGAATTTATTCTGTAGTCAGAGAATCAACACTGACCAACCCCTCACATATCCTTTCTAAAACTCCACACAGTTCTTAAAGTTTCTTTTTATCACTGTAACAGAAGAGTCTTTTCAAACTTAGGTTTTCTGAGATTTTAAAGGCTTATATGTATTTCCAGAATTTCTTCATCAAATAAGTGGCATAACTGGTTTCAAATCTCATGGACTGCTTATCTCCAAAGCCTTTTCTCTTTCAGCACTGCAGGTAGAAGACATACAAATAGAAACACAAGAAACTGGAGAATATTTAAAATCTACTCTCTGTAATTTTCAAAAATATAATGTTATTATTGAGTATAGTCACCATCTTATACAGCAAATCACCTGTACCCCTTCCTTTTGTGTAGCTGAAATTTTGTATCAATTGGCCAATAACTTTTCAGCCCCACAAGGCCACAGTCCCTGATCATCACCACATTGTGCTCTTGAAATTGACTTGAGCAGTTGTAGCCAGCTATATGGCTCCTGTGCCTCACTGCTTTCAAATTGGTCTCTGGCAAGCTAAGAAGGCAAATGTTGGTTCCCTTATTGTATATTTGAAATGGCATATTTTTCTTTCCTTCCCCAAAGGACAGCCTTTACTACATCAATAAGAAAGGCCCCTTCACAAGTGGCAACCTCAGACAGTGGCCAGCATGAAGTCTGGCAGAGAATTAAAAGAGCAACTGAATAGTGGACTAGAAGTAAATCTGGTCTGGGAGTCTGCTTTTGTACTCGCATGTATTAAAGGTAGACATGTATCTTGAGCATCCCGTCATGTAGTTATGGAGCAAGATATATGGTTCATTTCAGTTGTGTAGTATTGCTGACTGCAAAGAGCCAAAAGATGTCCAAAGTTGGTTAGACTTTAAAAGTCACAACCAATCATAAGACATGTCAGATATGCTTTAATTTTTCATTCTACACTATTCTCAGTTTCACTTCTGCCACCCCATGCTCAATGTCAAATTGTTTTTTTTTAATTTTAAATTTTGAATTTTGTTCTTTCTCATTATAGATGAAGTAGAGTCTGTTTTGACATATTAAAGTAAGCATGGAGCATATCATTTTTTATTTTAAAAATATTGGCTGTTTTTAGTTACACAGGACAGTAGAATCCATTTTGATACCATTATATAAGGAAAGAATAAACATTATTCTAATTAGTACCCCTTTCTTGTGGAGGTACTTAATGATGGGGTTTATTGTGAAGTTTTCATATATGTACATAGGAAAATTATGTCAGATTAATTCTATTTTTTCTTTTCCTATACATCTTCCTCCTCTCCATTCCTAATGTACTGAAATTCTATGCCCCGCCCCCATATTGTGGGTTAGCTTCCACATATCAGAGAAAACATTTGACCTTTGGATTTTGGAGAATGGCTACTTTCACTTAGCATTAATCTCTAGGTCCATCAGTTTACTGGCATATGTCGTAATGTCATTCTTCTTTATGGCTAACTAATACTCCATTGGGTATATGTACAACATTTTCTTTCTTCATTCTTCTGTTGAAGGGCACCCCAGTTGGTTCCATAGCTAAGCTATTGATATTTGCACTGATGTTAGCATCAATGTGGCTCTGTCACTAGTATACTGATTTTAACTCCTTGGGATATATACCAAGGAATGGGATAACTGTGTCAAATGGTGGTTCCATTCTTAATTCTTCAGAGGGATTTCCATGCTGCTTTCCATAGTGGTTACACCAATTGACAGTCCCCAGAAATACATGAGTGTACCTTTATTCCCACATCCTCACCGACATTTATTGTTATTTGTATTCTTGATAATTGCCATTCTTCCTGGAGTGAGGTAACATTTCCCTGTAGTTCTGATTTGCATTTCTCTAATTGCTAGAGATGTTGAATATTTTTTCATATATTTGTTGACCATTCAAATTTCTTCTTTGGATAGTGTCTGTTAATTCCTTTGCCTATTAATTGATTGAGGTATATGTTTTCTTCAGTGTTAATCTTTTTGAGTTCCTTGTATACTCTGGAAATTAATGCCTTATGTGAGGTGTGGGAGGCAAAGATTATTTCTCTCTTCCCTCTCTTGATTGTTTCTCTGTGAAGAAGCTTTTTAGTTTGATATCATCCCATGTATTGATTTTTTAAATTAGTTATTGTACTTCAGGAGTCTTGAAGAAGTTTGTTTCTAAGTCAACTTAATGGAGTATGGGGCCTATATTTTCTTCTAGTGTGAGCAGGGTCTCTGGTCTAACAACCTAGGTTTCTCATCCACATTGAGTTCAGGTTTTTTTTTTGTTTGTTTTGTTTTGTAAAGGTAAGAGTTAGGGGCTAAATTTTATTCCACTATAAGTGGATTTCCAGTTTTTCCAGCACCATTTTTTAAAGATGCTATCTTTTCTCTAATGTATGTTTTTGGTACCTTTGTCCAGTCTGAGATAATTCTGTTTATGTGGTTTTTCTCTCTGTGCCTTCTATTTTACTCCATTGGTCTTCTTGCCTGTTGTGGTGCTGATATCATGCTGTTTTTGTTACTATAACTGAAGTACAACTTAAGATCTGGTATTGTGATGCCTCTTGCTTTTCTTTATTTTTGTTGAAGGTTTCTTTTAGTATTCTGGGCCTATTATTTTTCAAAATTAAATTCATAAATGATTTTTCTGTTTCTTTGCCATTGGAATTTGAACAGGAATTGCATTAAATCTTTATAGAGCTTTTTGTAGTGTGACCATTTGGTGAATATTAATTCTCCTTTTCCATGTACTTGGGAGATCTTTCCATCTTCTAAGTTCTTCAGTTTCTTTCTTTAGAGTTCTGTAGTTCTTATCAGAGAGGTCTTTTTTGTTAGATTGATTCTCAAGTATATTTTGAGATGATTGTGAATAGGATAGATTTCCTAATTTCACTTTCAGCTGATCCATCATTAATGTATGATAATGCAATTGATTCATGGTATTTTGAAGAATTCCTTTATGAGTTGTAGAAGTTTTCTGATGGAGCTTTTTCTTCTTTTTTGTCATTTATTCTTTTTAGGTATGCATGACTATAGAGCATATATTACATATATTGACAGAGTATGTTATATTCTACCTGGGATCCCAATCTTGTGATTGTACATGATGTGTAGATTCATTGTGTTGCATTTACATATATTCCTATTCTTCTTCCCTTTAATCCCCTTTGTCTAATTGACTTAACTACTATTCTTTTCCCCTACTTTATTGTGTGTCATCATTAATATATGAGAAGTAACATTCAACCATTGTTTTTGTTTTTTGGGGATTGACTTATTTTACTTAGTATAATCCATGTTAAATCTATCCATTTACTGGCAAATATCAGAATGTCATTCTTTTTTATGGCTGAGTAATATTCCATTGTGTTTATACCACCTTTTCTTGTTCCTTTCATTTGATGAAGGGCACCTTGGTTGATTCCATGGCATAGCTATTGTGAATTGAGCTGCATCACTGTAGCATGCTGATTTTATTCAGTGATACCAGTGATTGAACCCAGGGGTTCTTAACCACTGAGTCATATCCCCAGCTACACTTTTTAAATATTTGACTTACAGAGAGCATCTTTTAGTATTTATTAGGGCCTCACTAAATTGTTGAAACTGGTTTTGAACTTGTGATCCTCCTGCCTCTGCCTTCTAAGCTGCTGCGATAGTATGCTGATCTTAACTCTTTGGATATAGAGTTTTTGAGTCTTCTAAATATAGGATCATGTCATCAGGAAATAAAAATAGAAATATCTCTGTTTTTCCTTTTTGTATCCCTTTCATTTCTTTCTTTTGCCTCATTTACTGGCTAGTTTCAAGGACTATGTTGAATAGAAGTGATGAAAGAGGGCATACCTGTCTTATTCAAATTTCATAGGAATTCTTTCTGTTTTTGTCTATTTAGAATGATGTTGGCCTTGGTTTTGATATATATAACTTTTCCAATGTTAAGGTATGTTCCTTCTATCCCTAGTTTTCTAGTGTTTTTAATACAAATGGATGCTGGATTTTGTAATGTTTTTCATTAAGATAATCCTGTGGTTCATATTTTTAAGTCTGTTTATTTGATGATTTATATTTATCGATTTCTGTGTGTTGAATCAGCCATGCATTCCTGGGATGAAATTCACTTGAGTGAATTTTAAAATAATCAAACAAAACATAGAACACACACACACACAAAAAAAAACATAGAACACTTAGCAAAACATATAGCCTACTTATGTTGGCTTTCTATTTCACTGCTTTACTAATTAAGTCAAAGTTTTCAAAGCTATACTTTTACTAAGCTTTTGAAATAATTTTAAAATTGTGAATAATTAGCAAACATTTGTCACACAACTAAAAAATGTATTTATTTCCATAATCATTCCATGAATATAGCTTCTTCTCCTCCCTTAGTGTCTACACTTAAAGTGGAGTAGAAATGAGCCTGTTTGCTGCTTCTTTACCTTAACCACATTTGGCATCCTTTATGGTTCTGACCCTTTTCCCTGTTGATGTAAGTTACATCTATAATTTGCACAGTTACAATGTTCTAACATATTTTGTTTCCTGCATTCTTAGAAATTTCCTTCACTTGTAAATCCTCAAGTCAAAGGCTTTGACCATAGCAAAGATTTCTGCATAGTTGCCTTAGGTTCCCATTTTCCATGGGGTTGGGGTGTGTTGGATCCAGGTGTAGAGATGGACCTATTTTTCATCCCAGGAACTGAAACATGGAAAACAAGTGAATAAAAATCTGGTGAAGAAAACTTCCATATACCTATTCCAGCTGAGTGGCCAGACATTCATAGAACCAGCATCTATACTTTTAAAAAATCAGGTGTTTTCTCATAAACGGGTCATATGTCCCCTCCAGAAAAGCCTGTTGTAGACTTATGAAGTAATGTCAAGGGGTCTGAACAGTTTGCACTAGAGGAATCTCATCTAGAATATCCTGGGTTTAAATTCCTCTTCAGTCATGAATGCTATCAAGTTACAGAAGAGAGTGCTTAGCCAGATATATATGTCAAAGATGCTGATGTACCATGCCCTTTTTTTCTTTTTCACATAATTGAAAATTCTTCCATAACTTAATTTAGAAAATTAAATTCTATGTTTGAAAACATTTCATAGAACCTCACTTCCTGAAATTTCTTACTAAATCTTTGAGACTATTATATAGAAGCTTTGGTAAAGAAGGTCTAAATTGTGTTTCAAATTGCAGGAATATCATTGTCCAGAAAGACACAAAAAATCAAAAGTGACTCAAATGAGAAGTCTAGTTAAATGGATCCCATTTTATCATGATGTAATTCTTTTTTACTCCTGTATCTAATGGAAAGTAGTTGCAGAAATGGAGATGATTTTTGTCAAAATTTGATCTCTTGTTTTCTTTTTTCATTGGTGAATTTCTAGTTTTTCAGAATATCTTGAAGTGGCACTTCTGTTTTTCAATAATTTTTACTTATACGGGTTTTGCTTAAATGTAAGATTAACTCTTCAAACTTAAATTTGAATAAAATTGTTTCAAACCAAATAATGCTAATTCCTCAAAGCTTTGAGGTGAACCTCAAATTTAATCTGTAGAATCTCATCTCAAATGAACTGTAGAGTTTTGATGAACTGGGCTTTGGTTTTGAAAGGTAGAAGCATTTCAAGTTAGTAAATATAATTCAGAATCAGATCCCAGTCCCCCAAAATTGTCCTTTATTTTTCTCACCATAAGCCACATTTAATTATCACAACTTTATCTGAAAAAATTAGAATCACACATTCCATTTGCACAAGTCATTGAAGACTTAGCAGAAAGCTCTGTACTTCAGAGAACAGAGGACTTAACTTTTCAACAAAATGCTTTTAAAATTCTCCAGCACATAATTTCAATGAGAATGAGTAATTAAAGAAGTGTATTAAACAAAGTCTCTGTAATCTGAGTACATCATGTTCCATTGGTACTGAGACACAGAACCTGTAAATAAGAGGTTGAAAATATCATTTCCTTTGTGTGCAATATTTCTCATATCTTTTGGCCTCAATTACTAAGTCAAGAGAAAAGGAAGTTTTCAGTATATCTCATGTAGGCACAAACCTCCCTAATAAATTTTTTTTCATGTTCTGAAAGTACTTCCAGTTGTAGAAGTGTAATAGAAGTTAATGTATGGATAGACTAGTCAGGACAAATACATTTTCTAACTAGTTGTGTCTTCATAGCAAACCCACAGAACAGCCCTCTTTCAAGTTTATGACAACCTGCATGTTGCCTAAGAAGTAGTTTTCCTAAGTCTTTTTTATTGATACTTTATAATATTTAATAGCAAGGAATATTTCTTTTCCCAAAACATGCTATAGAGAACACTTGCCTTTGCTCTCCTTTTAAAGATAGTGCCATTGGTACAAAGTACTAGTATTAAGAAGAAAACCAATTTTGGCTTTACTCCATGATTAAAATTCATTTTTATACCCAAACTACTCTTGAAAATATTACAGTTTCTTGGGGGAAAGTTTATGTACTTTTTAAATACATAAAAAGAATGTGATACATTGGTGTGCTTTAGAGTAGAAATTTTTCTCAGAATTTCTGCACTTTTGTTAAAGTCAAAATTCATGTATGAAATGTGACTTACAAGCACATATACTTGGAAAGTAACATTTTAATATTTTCTCCTTTCCACAGGTTTCCCCACTCATACAATTTATGATTTTTCTTTTTCAACATGTAAGTTCTTCCTGGGGAGAATATGTACTGCCATATCAAAGAGAGAGAATGTACCAGGTATCACAAAGAAGGTAATTCGGTTTTGTAGTAAATAGACATACATCTGTGAAGATGCTGGGAAAGTGGTTTTCCTAGGGCCCCCAGGTGAAGAGATTCTCATACATGGGTCAGGGTTGTCTTGGGTTGTAATTCCTTCATTGGAAGTCCTGCTGAAAAATCAGAGCATGTTAGAACATAGTTGGGTTAATAATTGGATTTCATGAAGTTGCAATCTTTAAGAAGCATTTTGTGTGGAATGCTAAGGTGATTTGAACATATCTTTTAAATAAAACTTTACAAAAAACTTATGAATATGATAGAACTATGCTGGTTGAAACTGCATTAGAAAATATAGAAAAAATCTGTATATATATACATATTTGTGTGTGTGTGTGTGTGTGTGTGTGTGTGTGTGTTTTCTGGTGCTGGGGATTGAACCCAAGGCCTTGTGCATGGAAGGTAAGCACTCTACCAACTCAGTTATATCCCCAGACCCCAAAACATGTATATTTTCTTCTACTTCTTCCTCCTGGTAGATCCCAAGATACGTCAGAATTCTAGTTTGCTATGAAAGTGTTTGAAAACAATTAGCATTATTTGGGTGATAATCTGAAGACATACAGCAACCAAAATATGGATTCCTGTACTATCAATTACTAGTTATGATATCTTTGACCAAATATTCTGTGCCATCAAACAACAATATTTTCATGCATACCAATAATTGTAGCAACACAATTCAGAATGGCCAAATTATAGAACTTTTGATGTGCCTGCCAATGGATAAATGGACAAAGAATGTGAGGTATATATATGCCCAATGGAGTTTTGTGCAGTCATAAAGAAGCATGGAATTTCATTTTTCTGTTTGTAAATGACTGAAGTTGGAGAACATCATGCTAAGTTAAATAAGCCTGACTCAAAAAGTCAGGGGTTAAATGTTGTATCTCAAATGCTGATTTTGGACAGGAAAGAAAAAAGTGGTGGTGACTCTCATGAAAATATCAGGGAGATCAATAAATTACAGAAAAGGGATAGAGAGGAAGAGGGCATGGAAGGATGTGAGGAAGTACTGGGGGATGAAACCGTACAAATCATGCTTATATTCACATGACAAATTTCTTTTTTTCTTTTCTTTCTTTTTTTTTGGGGGGGAGGCTGGGGATTGAACTCAGGGCCTTTGCATGCAAGGCAAGCACTCTACCAACTGAGCTACATCCCCAGCCCCACAAATTTCTTGATAAATAATTGTGTTCAGTGTACTGATCAGAAATATTTCAATTAAAATAAGTGACGGTGTCTGTTAAAACTCATGAAATGATGACAAAAGTAATGATTACAATGTGTTAGTTATTTAAAGTGCTTACTATCTGCTGGACATTGTGTGAAGAATATCATATGCATCATCCCATATAATCATCTCTTTGCTGGCAGTGTCACTCATGAATTATCCAGACTGTTTATACTGATCTGTGTTATGTAAAACCAAATGTTCCTATGAAGTATTGCCATGCATTCTAATGCTGAGGCTTAGTATATAGAAAGTTATCATACATAAAGCATTCAGGTTTTTCTTTTGATCTCATTTTTTAAAAAATGAAATGAATAATTGACAATGAAAGATGTACTTAAAACCAAAAATCAAAAATTTTCATAAACTAAAAGTAGGTAGATAGCAACAAATTACAGCAGTTTCAAACTTCATTACTAGCTCTTATTGAGTACCCTGCAACATTCTTAGCTACCTTGATAAATAAATTTTGTGTACTGCTCTTATAGAAGCCATTTTTGTTTTCAACCCTAAAAAGTCCTTTAATGTGTAAATATTTAAACAGTTTGTATTACATGCCTGCACTATGTGGAAAGGAAGAGTAAGGGTTTAGGAAGTGACATTCAGGGTTAAGAAATAGAAGGTGACTTAATCTGTGTACCTAAAAATTTGCCAGGATTAAAATGCATGAGGATTATATGATGAATATCCAATTACTTGGAGAACAGGAAAGCAAAAGTCACACTGCAGCCAGATCTTCAGAGTTCAGTATTTCTAGTTTGTAAAGTCATCGTTGCATCTATTCCTGTGTTTCTAATTCTCTTCATTCTTCTTTCTGATTATTGCCTGTGGACACCAACTTCAGGGAGGGAGGCATAAATCAAGCATACCAGTCCAAGTGCTCTTGAGTCACTCTTGTTACATAATTAGCAAAACTGTTTAACATCTGTTTTAGATGGATAATCTAGATGATAGTAAGAGTGATGCTGCACATATATAGTGCTTTCTTCCAAATGTGTAAGTACTATACACCACTAAGTTTTATGTACTTGATCCTTAAAATTCCTTTGTATAGGTAGGGTAAATTCTTTAAATCATGGAGTTGAGGCCAAAAGAGAACAAGAATTTCCTAAAGTTAAATGAATATTGTTGCCATCATGTAAAATTAGAACACCTTTAAATGTTTTTAGATGAATACTGGAGTCAACTATGATGCAAATTGATCTGTAAAATCATTTCAAAAAAGATATTCTTTAAAGATTTATCTTCTCCACTTTCCCCAAATCCCATAAAAATGTGTAGAAAGGGCTACTGCATTTTGTAGTTGTCTCCAAATGTAAGAGTAAACCTGGGGGGGGGGATAATTTAGACATCAAAAGATTTTTTACAGGAAAACTTCCAGGAGTAAACTGCAGTCCATTTCAGTTTGTAGCAAAATATGATCATGGCAATTTGCAGCTTGAAGTCTACATTTAGATTTTTCTCTTTCTATGGCATGAATATCCCTATGGAATCTAGATGAGCATCCTCAAGACACTGTACTCCTGACACAGGGATCAATGGACTGTGCCACCACTCCCAACCTCCTAGAGCCTTTCCTCATGAAGAGATATCCTAAAAGATGCAGTGTCAGTTCATCCTGAAACCAAGTATCCTGGCTGGGTCCCAGAATCTAATGGTGAGTTTGCTTTTCCTCTTTCATAGAACCTTCTTTCAGCAAAAATGTTCATTTCATGAGCACAAATTTTGTACAAAGGCAAAGATCCAAACTTCCAGCCAGATGAAACACTTTTTTTTTTTTCAAATTTTCCAGTAAGTACTTTTAAAAAAAGGATAGAGTTTTAGTGGAATGTTCTACAAATCAGCAATAAGTATGGCTTCTCTATAACTAGCAGCAATTAGCAATACAGTAGCCATACTGTTCCTTCTTGCTTCAGGTCCTTTCCCCTTTAACCTCTTATCTAGAAGTGTCAAAAGAAAGACAATGCTGTAGGTGCTTCAGTGCTTTCCTGGTTCTCTAATACAGTCCACTATGTGTTCCCTCACATGGTCCCATTAGAAAAAGGATGTTGTCAGTGATGCGTGTCAGAGGACTCTGATGGCCTGCCTGGATACTGATACTTGGTATGTGAGGATGAGGACTAACATGTTTTCTACAGAAGTCTCTCCTTAGCCCCCTGATATGATATAAATTGTGTGAAATATTGCTCTCTCTTACTCCCCCTATAAGGTAATTTCTAGTGTATTAATGATGTTCAATATAAGACCACCATAATTTAGCATCACACATGCTTGACTTTTTTATTATTATTTTTTCTTCACACATTTCATATAATCTTACATATACATAGGACAATACTGTCTGTCTCAGTCTATTTTCCCTTCCCACATCCCCTCCTGTCCCATTTTCCTCTACACCATCCATACTTCCTCCATTGTTTTTTATCCCCCCAAATTCCCCTCCCCCCATTATGTATCAGCATCCACTGATCAGAGAAAACATTCAGCCTTTTGCTTTTTGGGCTTGACTTATTTCACTTAGCATGATATTCTCCAACTCCACCCATTTACCAGAAAATGCCATAATTTTATTTTTCTTTATGGCTGAGTAATATTCCATTGTGTGTATATACCATAGTTTCTTTATCCATTGTTCAGTTGAAGGTTATCTAGGTTGGTTCCACAATCTAGCTATTGTGAATTGAGCAGCTATGAACATAGACATGACTGCATCCCTATACTTTGCTGATTTTAAGACCTTTGGGTATAAACCGAGGAGTGGGATAGTTTGGTCAAATGGTGGTTCCATCCCAAGTTTTTTAAGGAATCTCCATACTGCTTTCCAGAGTGGCTGTACAAATTTGCAACTCCACCAGCAATGTACAAGTGTGCCTTTTTCCCCACATCCACACCAACACTTGTTATTGCTTGTATTCCTGATAATAGCCATTCTAATTGGAGATAGATGAAATCTTAGGGTGGTGGTTTTTTTTTTTTAATTGAAAATACTGGATTTAATAGAAAATATCACATTGTAAACAAGTCTGCTGATTCATTAGCTTAACATAGAATGACAGCACAATCACGTATAAAAGCTAAAGGAAGAGATACTGGTGCCAAAGGCAGCACTTAAAGAGAGGCCTGAGCCAGAGTTTTCCCAGAAATTTTCCCAGAAATAGGCAGCAATAGCTTCAAACAGGCACAAGAACAGGGAGGCTGAGGCAGCAACCACTCCACAAAGGCTTAAGGGCATAAAAGGAAGACAGCAATGGGACATTTGGGAAGGAGGGCTGAAGGATAAAAACAAAGGTTTTTTGGGTTTTGGAGTTATTTTTTATGGTACTGGAGATGGAACCCAGGACCTCATGCATGCTAGGCAAGTGCCACATCTGCAGCCCAGGCTTGTTATTCTTGATGTTCTGACAACATCAGATCCTACCTCACAAACCTGAGAGGGTTAGAGGAGCAGGGTATGTTAAATGGGGCAACAATACTATAAGTATCAAATGTGTGTGGCCTTGGAGCTGAACTCTGAGGGAGGCAGGAGACTGTGGCACTTGTGTGTAGTGACTAAACTTAAAACTGAACTTTCTGCCTCATCACAGCTGATCACAACACTGAAATGGTGGAAGTGTCTGTTGCCCCAGTGAGTCTCCTCTTTACTGAGAGACTTACGTACTTATCTGACAAAAACACAGGGCTCTAGTGGAAAAAGATTTCAACCTCTCTCCTTTTGGGTCCTCAAAGGGAAAGAAGTTTGTCGTGGATGGACCCCTGGAGGATTTGGACTTAATAGCAAAAGCCATCTCTTTAGTCCCAGCCACCCAAATACTCCACCAAGGAGTCCTCCCAGTTCATGGAAAAGCCACCTTGAGAGCAGAAAAATAACTAGGGGAAAGAGAATAAGGAACAGTTTTCTTATTGTGGTACTTGCTTCTGACCAGAGAAGCTGCTACCTTGTACACTGTTCAGATATGAAGATATCAAGTTCACTCCTTATCTAGAGCAGCAGTTCTCAAATTAGGGGCAGGCCTGCTCAAGAGGAGCTCTCAAGACTCTCCAAAGAGATTGAGTTCAAAATACATAAGCCCCTAATTCCCACCCACTTGAGAATAGGTGCACAGAAGGATAAAAATTCCTGACAGGAGTGTGTTGTACATGTGAAGAGTGGCTAAGGCAGAACAAACAACCAAGAAGCCCTAACTTGGATGTGACAGACATCAAAATGATGGAGAACACTGTTTGGAGATTTTTTTCTGATTAAGTTATAAGTCATTCCACAGCTAAATCCATGATGAGGCTTCTAGCCTCAGAACCAAGAACCGTAAGCTCACTCACTTACTGCAGTAACCATACTGGCAAAACAATTCTGTTTTCCTAAAGAAAATTTCCTATGAGGTACTTGATATTAGGTCCCAGCACAGGCTAATCACTGTATGGTTTCTTAGAAGACTGGCTTTTCTCAATTTCTTTCTCTTTGATACTGTACAGAGGGTCCACCAACTTGCTATGAACAAGCATTAAACCTTTGAAATACTTGACAGTCTTCACTTTCAGTTCTAAGGTGGCATCTTCATCACACACAAACACAGTGCAGGGATGCTGTTGGAAGGCAGACACGGTCCACATATGGTTCACTCCCTCCTCAATGGCCTTGTACAAAGCAAATGCCTTGTGAGCGCCTGTGATGAGAATCATCACCTCTCTAGCATCCATGACTGTGCCCACACCCACTGTCAGGGCCATGGTGGGCACCTTGGCAAGATCTCCATCAAAGAACCTAGCATTGGCCAGAATGGTGTCCATGGCCAATGTCTTCACACGAGTCCTGGACACCAGGCTGGAACCTGGCTCATTGAAGGCAATATGTCCATCAGGGCCAATGCCTCCAACAAATAGCTCGATCCCACCTGCAGCCTTGATCTTCTGCTCAAAGGCATCACACTCGGCCTGCAGGTCAGCTGCGTTCCCATCCAGAATGTGGGTATTTTCTGGATGGATATCAATGTGCTTGAAGAAGTTGTTCCACATGAAGGAATGGTAACTCTCTGGGTGGTTCTGAGGAAGGACCACATACTCATCCATATTGAAGGTTTTCACATATTTAAAGGACAGGTCTCCATTCTTATAGTACTCAATCAGCTTCTTATAGCAGCCAAGCAGGGTGCTCCCAGTGGGGAGTCCCATGGTGAAGTACTTGTCTGGTCCTGGGTTAAACTGGATGATGCGGTTCCTGATGTATTTGGCCACCCACTCACTGGCCTGTGAATAGTGCTCCAGGATGATGAGCTTCATCTTGTTGCGGACGCCTCCAGTGGCTGCAGAGGCGACTGCGCTGGTGGCCAGGCCTCGCGCTGGTCACCACGCTGGTCACATGGCTGTGGTCCTTAGGGTGGTTTTAATTTGCATTTCTCTAATTACTAGAGATGATGAGCACTTTCATATATTTGTTAATCATGCTTGACTTTTAGTCAAGAAAGATGGTATAAGAATCCAAAAAAAGGGGGCAGGTGCTTGCGTGTGACAGCTGGATTTCTACATCTGTCTTTGTCAGTCTTAACCAACTGTGGGATCTTGTGAGGAATGGCATTGCCTTTTGCATATGAACACACTGGAGCCTAAGCACTGAAAAATAAAAATAAAGATAATGTATAAAACCTTGAGAGGTGATCAAGGACACCGCCCTTCCATATATCACTGTCTGACATTATCTGAATGCCTAACAAAACTCACAAATTCTTCATCTGTGTGCAAAATAATTCATGCAGCATTAATAGAAAAGTAGATTATGCTATATTTAAATTCACTGTATAGTAATTTACTTATTGTAAAATTTTATGTACATATCCAAAGGGAGAAAACTGTCAAATTATTGACACTGATTTTCATTAAGGTTTTTCGTGATTTTTAGTATTAGTATTCAGATATGTTTTTTCTAATAAAGCCTCCCACAATGCATATATAATTGTTATATTCAATCCACAAGTGGATTTCCAGTTTTTCCAGCACCATTTGTTGAAGAGACTGTCTTTTCTCCAATGTATGTTTTTGGTGCCTTTGTCTAGTATGAGATAACTATATTCATGTGGGTTTGTCTCTGTGCCTTCCATTCTACTCCATTGGTCTTCTTGTCTGTTTTAGTGCCAATATCACACTGTTTTGCTTCTATAGCTCTAGACTGTAAAGTCTGGTATCATGATGCCTCCTGCTTTACTTTTCTTGCTAAGGATTGCTTTAGCTATTCTGGGCCTCTTATTTTTCCAGTTGAATTCTATTACTGCTTTTTTCTTCTATTTCCATGAAGAAGGTCATGAAATTTTGATAGAATTTTCACTGTGTCTGTGTAGTGTTTTGGTACTATGGCCATTTTGGTAATATTAATTCTGCCTCTCCAATAAAATGAGAGGTTCTTCCATCTTCTAAGGTCTTCCTCAGTTTCTTTATTTAATGTTTTGTTCTTTTCACTATAGAGGTCTTTCACTTTTTTTGTTAGATTGATTCCAAAGTATTGTATTTATTTATATTTGGGGGGTTATTGTGAATGAGTTGGTTTTCTTATCTTTCAGCTGATTTTTCTTGGAGTATAGGTGTGCAATTGATTTATGAGTGTGAATTTTGAATCCTTCTCCTTTCTGATTTAATTTATAGGTCCTACAAGTTTTCTGGTGGATTTTTGAGGTCTTCTAAATATAGTATCATGTTGTTAGCAAACAGAGATAGTTTTAGCTCTTCCTAACTGTATTCCTTCAATTTCTTTCTTTTGCCTAATTGTTTTGAGTAGATATTCTAGGACTATGCTGAATAGAAGTTGTAAAAGTGGGCATATCTCTCTTTTTCCTCCTTTTAGAGGGAATGGTTTCAGTTACTCTCTGTTTAGAATGATGTTGACCTTGGGTTTGGTGTATATACCTTTTCCAGGGTTAAGTTCCTTCTCTCCCTACTTTTTCTAGTATTTTGATCACAAGTGGATTATGCATTTTGCCAAAAGCTTTCTCTGAAGCTATTGAGATAATCATGTGAATCTTGTCTTTAAGCCTATTGATGTGATGAATTTTGTTGATGATTTCCATATGTTGAAAGAACCTTGCAGCCCTGGCATGAACTCCACTTGATCAATATTTATTTAATATTTTTTATGTAATTTGCCAGTATTTTATTGAGAATCTTTTCTCTATGTTCATCAAGAATATTGGTGTAAAGTTTTCTTTCCTTAATATGTCTTTGTCTGATTTTAAAATCAGGGTGATAAGAACTACATAGAATGTGTTTGGAGGAGTTTCCTTCTATTCTATTTTGTGGAATAATTTAAGGAGGATTGGTATAAATTTTTAAAAGTCTGGTGTTACCTGAGAATCCATATCTGGTGCTGGGATTTTCTTAGTTGGTAGTCTTTTTATGGTGTCTTCAATTTCATTACTTGAAATCCATCTTTTCACATGTTCTGTGTCCTCCTGGTTTAATTAGCATATGTCATGTGTCTTCAGCAATTTGTCGATGTCTTCAAGATTTTCTATCTCATAGGATTATAAATTTTCAAAATAGGTTTTGATTATCCTCTGTATTTCAGTAGTACCTGTAGTGGTATTTCCATTTTCATCGCACAGATTTTAACAAATAATTCTTTCTCTCTTTTGATTAGCTTAGCAAAGGGTTTATCCATTTTATTTATTTTTTCAGAGGGCCAACTTTTTGATTAATTGATTCTTAATTTTTTAAAAAAAATCTCAATTTCAATGATCTTGGCTCTGATTTTAACTATTTCCTGTGTTATGCTGATTTCCATGTTGATTTGTTGGTTTTGTAGTAGGGCCATAAGATGTAATGTTAGATTATTTGTTTGGTGTCTTTCAGTTCTTTGCTTTTGCTTTTCTTTTCAATGTATGAAGTTTTTTTTATGTATTGAAAGTTCAATACTATGAACTTTCTTATTAAAACTGCCTTCATAGTGTCCCAGAGATTATGATGTTTTGCATCACTATTCTCTTTTGCCTTTTTGTAATTTTTATATCACCCTTAATTTCTTCTGCTGGAGTTTTTTAGTCTCCAGGTATTCACTGGAGTTTTTTAGTCTCCAGGTATTTGGGTAAGTTTTATTTATCTTAGCCCTGATTCCTAATTTTTTTTCCATTATGATCTGATAGAATGCAAGGTAGTATCTGTTTGTCTTTTTTTAATTTGCTAAAAGTTTATTTGTGTCCTAAAATATAGTCTATTTTAGAAAATTTTATAGATATTACTAAGAAATTATATTCAGTCATTGATGGATGAAATATACATATATTAATGTAAGTATATATAAAGGCACTTATTGTACATCTAGTTCTGTACACTATTTTTTGTTTGAAAAATCTGTCTAGTGATGAGAGATGGTTATTAAAGTTATTGAGTATTATTGTCTTGTGGTCTTCTTGATTCTTGATAATTGAGAAGGGTTTGTTTGGTATTTGCAGATGCTCCATTTTGGGGTACATAAATAGTTACATCTGTTAATTCTTGTTACTTTATGACTTCCTTAAGCATTATGAAATGACCTTCTTTGTCTCTTTTGATTAACTTTGACTTGAATTTCACGTTATCAGATATGAGTCTAGAAATACCTACTTGCTTATTGATCCATGTGAATGAAAAGTTTTTTACCATCTATTTAGTTTCAGTCTCTGTATGTCTTTGCCTATGAGGTGAGTCTCTTGGAAACAGCATATTGTTGGGTCTAGTTTTTTAATCCAATCTGTGTCTTTTGATTGATGAGCTGAGTTCATTAAAGTACAGAATTATTATTGAGAGATGAATTTTATTTCCTCTTGTTATAGTAACAAAAAAAACAGATTAAAATGTTGGTGCTCCCCAGGGAGATTCTCCTGTGCTATCAGGAGAGTCAGCCCCACCTCAAATCCCCTCCCTATAGCCCACCCCTATCTCTTCCCCTCCCTATAGCCCCACCCTAATCCCTTCCTGTGCCCTATAAAAGTTGGCAACAACAGAAGTAATGCACGATTTCTTGGCACACCGTTTTTAGGTGTAAGGGCAATCGTCCTTGGCCAGCTAAAATAAAGACTTCTTTTGGCTTTACATGACTGGCTTGGATGATTTTATTTTCTTTGGGTACAACACTCTCATTTTCATTTATTTCTAGTCTTAAAGTTGAATTTGATTTTCCTTTGATTCTCCTAGTATAGTTTCATCTTCTGATGGTTTTCATGTTTTCTCCATTTCTTCTTCTTGAAATATTTTATTGAATACATTTTGTAGTTCCAACTTTACAGTTGTGAATTCTTTTAACTTTTATTTATCATGAAAGGTTTTTATTTTATCCTCAAATATGAAACAGTTTTCCTGGTTTTGAATTCTTGGGTAGAATTCATTGTCCTTTAGGGTTTTGTGCATATTATTTCAAGCCCTCCTAGCTTTTAGCATTTGGTTTGAAAAATCAACTGAAAACTACATTTGCTTACTTCTAAATGTGACCTTTTTTCTCTAGCTGCTTTTCAAATTCTGCCCTTTTCCTGTAAGTTAGTCATTTTTATAATAATGTCCTCTAATGGTTAATTTGAATTTTCAGTTTGACTGGATTAAGATATGCCAATAACTAAGAGGCCTCTGGGTGTGTCAATGAGGGCATGTCTAGGAATGTTTGGAATGTAGGATAGTGACCTGAAGTGAAGCCCCTCCCTAAGCATGGATGGCACTGCCTAATAGGATGAAATAAAGCTGGAAGAATAAGGAAGCAGCTGCAGATTCAAGCTCAGCTGTTCTTGAAAGGGTTCTTGATCACTGCCTCAATCATCTGAGGATATCTGACTCTTACTTCTTCATTCTTCCAAAGTGGACTCTGCCAGTGATTCTCCATGTAGTTTCCAGAAGTCTTGGTCTTGGACTAGGGTAGCACTGTTGATCTGTCTTGTTCTGGGACTTCTGCATCTTGGATTGTACAGTTGCTGGTTCTTCCAGCTCTTCAATCACAGATAGCCCCTTGTGGACTATCCAGCTTCTAGTCATGTAAGCTAATCTAATAAATCCCCTTTTATAATCATGCTTCCTGTTGATTCTGTTCCTCTAGAGAACCCTGACCAATATATGTTCCTTGGAATGCATTTGTTGTAATTTTGTATTTTTGGAGTCCTGTATGACTCCTATATTTGATTTTCTAGTTCATTTTTAAGATTTGGAAATTTCTCCATTGCTATTTTATTGAAATACTGTGTATTTCTTTAATTTGTACCTCAGAGTCCCTATAAATCCTAGTTTTGGCCTTGTAATATAATCCCATATTTCCTAAAAATTCTGTTCATGGTCTCTTACCATCTTTTATCCATGATCAAGTTAAGTTTTAAGATAATGTATATTGCCTTTGTTGACTGAAAAACTCTCTCAAATGATCTAGTCTATTGGTAATGCTTTCCATTGAGGTTTTAAAATGTTTTATTGATTCTTCCATTTCAAGAATTACCAAGTGGGGTTGGGGCTGGGGCTCAGTTGTAGAACATTTCCCTTGCCTGCATGAGGCACTGGGTTTGATCCCAAGCACCATATTAAAAAGAAAAGAACTACCAGTTGATTTTTTCTTCAAAATCTCTGTCTCCATATTGAAGTTATCTTTCATGTCTTGTATTTTCTCTGAGGTTTCACTCCTTCCATCATATTTTACCTCTTAGATCATCTTATCTCTGTACTTTCTGAATTGCTAACCTGACATTTTGTACACTGCAGTGTCAGGGAGTCTATTGTTGAATCATACTGTTTTGTTTAGAATGTTTTCTTCCATTGCTTTCGAATATTGTTTATATGTCTACCCATTTATTCAAATGGATCTGAAGAAGTAGGGCTTCTTCTCTACAGTAATCTTTTAGGCATCCTCTAGGTTTAGGTTGCCTCACAGATTGGGGGAGGCAAATAACAGTTAAAACTTATTCATATAACATATAAGATTAAATTGAGTACTTATTTCCTATTATGACATCTCCAATGTTGGTTGACACAATAAGCAGAAATGGTAGGATGAGCAATTTCTATCAGTAAAGACATTAGGTAATCATTAATTATATCTGTCATAAAACCAAACAATAGGCATTTTCTTTGACTTCCTGTGTGTTAATTTTTGCTATAGCTTAGTGGTGTGGTCTGACATTTTATAAACTAACCAATAGTAAGAGAAGTTAAAAATAGAACAAATAGAATTAAAAGGAACAAAGAAAAGATGAGTGAGTATAAAAAGGTTTGCAATTTCAGGGCTGGGGATATAGCTCAGTTGGTAGAGTGCTTGCCTTGTGTCCACAAGGTCATGGGTTCAATCCCTAGCACCACAAAAAAAAAAAAAAAAAAAAAAATGTTTGCAATTTCAAAGTTGAATTGGGCTGATGCAGAGGCAAAATATGATGTGTTGTTTCTCAGGGGAGGAGAAAATAAAGTAAAAATTAAAGGAAGAGTGAAAGAATGATAAGTTTGGCTTCTATTGATTCATTTCCTATTTATATTTAAATTAGTGATTATAGATATACATAAAATTGAAATTCACTGTGCTTTATTTGTATATATGCATAAGAGAGCTTGGTTTGTTTTATTCTATTGTTCATCCCACTTTTGTCATCCCTCCCTTTCCTATAACCTCTTCCTTTACTCCACACATGGCTCTTCTATTTTCAATGAATTACCCTTTTTCCATTATTTCATCTAGCATTCACACATGAGGGGAAATATTTGCCTCTTGTCTTTCTGAGTCTGGCTTATTTCACATAGAATCATGTTCTCCAGTTTCATCAGTTTTCCACCAAATGTCATCATTTCATTCCTATGTGTGACTAAGTAAAACTCCATTGTGTATATAAACTCCATTTTCTTTATCCGTTAGTCTGTTGATGGGTGTGTGGGCTGGTTCTGTAATTTGGTTATTGTGAATTGGGTGGCTATAAACACTGAGGTGGCTGTTCCTCTATAGTATGCTGATTTTAGATATTTGGATATATATCAGGGAGTGAGACAACTGGGTCAGATGGTGTTTCCATTCCAGGTTTTGAAAGGGATATCCATACAGTTTTCCAAATTGTACTAATTTGCTGTCCTACCAACACTACATAAGTGTACATTTCCCCCCACATTATTCCTTTTGGTCTTTTTAAAAATTCTTTTTAAATATACATGACAGTACTGTATAATTGACATATACACATGGAGTATAACTTCCCATTCTTGTGTTATACAAATGGGGAGTTACACTGGTCTTATATATATAGGAACATAGGAAAGTAGCATCTGACTCATTCTGTTCTCGCCCATATTCCTATCTTCCTCCTTTCCCTTCTTTCTCCTTTCTCTAATCCAATAATCTTCTATTCTTCCCTTCTCCCCCAAATGATCTCTCTGATATGCGGATCCCCGCATTATTCTTAATAATTGCTATTGTGAGTGAAGTGAGATAAAAATCTCTAGTTATTTTTAAATGTAAAAATGTTACTGAGATATAGGAAAAGAGCAAGGACACAATAACAATAGACTTTCTCCTCCATGTAGTTTTGACTTGCATTTCACTGATTGCTAGGCACGTTGAACATTTTTTCATATATATGTAGGCCATTTGTATTTCTTATTTTGAGCTATGTCTGTTTAGATTTTTTGCCCATTTAGTAATTTGAGTTCACAATTTTTAGTTCTTTTTATATTCTGTATATTAATTTCCTGTCATTAGGAACAGGTGAAAAAGATTTTGAATCTTTGGTAGGCTCTCACATTCCTGTTTCCTTTGTTGGGCAGAAGTTTGAAATTTGATTTTATCCCACTTATTGATTCTTGGTTTTATTTCTTATGTTTTAGAAATCTTGTTAAGGAAATCATTTCTTTTGTCAATATGTTGGAGTATTGAACCTACATTTTCTTTAAACAGTTCTGGAGTTTCTGGCTTAATTCCTAAGTCTTTGATCCATTGGAGTTGATTTTGGTGCAGGGTAAGAGAGAGAAATCAAGTTTTTTTTTTTCTAGATATGGATGTCTAATTTTTATAGCACCATTTGATTAAAAGTCTCTCTCCAACATATATTTTTGGCATCTTTATTACATATTAGGTCACTGTGTATGGATTTTTCTGTGTTTTCTATTCCATTGATCTTAAGGTCTGTTTAGGTGCCAATATAATACTGTTTTTATACAAAAGCTCTACAACATAATTGGTTATTTGGTATTGTGATGCTTTCAGCATTCCTCTTTTCATTCAGGGTTGCTTTGGATATACTATGTCTCTTAATCGTCCAAATGAATTTTAGAACTACTTTTTTATCAGTGTGTGTTGTGAAGAATGCCATTGATATTTTGATTGGGATTGTATTGAGTCTGTTTACTGCTATAGGTAGTATGGCAATTTTGTTAATGTTAATTCCTGCTTATTCAAGGACATGGGAAGTATTTCCACCTCCTAAGGCCATATTTCCACCTCTTGTCCCCATGCCTCTCCCTTACCTTCATTCCCTTTGCCTAATACAATAAACTTGTTATTCCCTTCCCACCACTTATTTTGTGTGTGAGCAGCCGCATATTGGAGAGAATATTTGACCTGTGCCTTTTTGAGACTCTCATATTTCACTTAGCATGATAGTGTCTAACCCCACCCATTTACTGGCAAATGACATAATTTCATTCTTCTTTATGGCAGAGTAGTATTCTATTGTGTATATGTACCACATTTTCTTTATCTATTCATCTGTTGAGGGGCACATAGTGTGGTTCCATAGCTATACTCTTTAAAGTGAACTCCTATAAGAATTCATGTGGCTGAATCATTGTAGTATACTAATTTTAAATCCTTTGTATATATACTGAGGAGTGGGAAAACTGGGTCAAATGGTCATTCTATTCCAACTTTTTTGAGGAATCTCCCTGCTGCTTTCAAGAGTGGTTACACCAACTTGTAGTACCACCAACAATGTATGAGTGAACATTATCCCCCACATTCTCTCCAACATTATTACCTGTATTGTTGATAATTATCATTCTGACTAGAGTGGGAGGAAATCTCATTGTAATTTTGATTTGCATTTCTTTAAATGGTAGAGATATTGAACATTTTTTTATATATTTGTTGACAATTTCTCTTTCTTCTGTGCCTGCTTAGTTCCTTTGCCCATTTAGTGGTTGGGTTATTGTGTGTGTGTGTGTGTGTGTGTGTGTGTGTGTGTGTGTGTGTGTGT
>JAJEJO010005003.1:129102-234944 GCA_020662805.1 Glaucomys volans | reverse complement strand
AGGCTTATGTTTATCCGAATGCAACTAAACAGTGTCCAACAGTTTCCTCCATAAGAGAAATTCTGAGTCCCGCTGTGAATATAGTGTAATGCTCAGGCCTTTACACACCAGAGAAGAGAACTATCAAAAATAAGGCCCCAGGACAACTCCCAGTAGTTGTATCAGTATGTAAAGAGTAACTCCATCTCATCTTTATTACTCTTACTAAGGTATCATAAAAGTGAGCAGCAAAGAAAGACAGGTCATGGGGTAACATTAGCAGGTGAAGTGACTATAGTGGCCTTTCCTGGTAAGTCAGTGTGTTGAGTTTTGACACGTGATCACATTCCAGTGTATGATGGGGTTAATTTGTTTTAACACTTTTTGTATATTTCATCAAAGGCTCAAATTTTGAGCATGTTATTTAACATTCAGCAAATTTTTGTAGGTAGATTGATACCTATTATATCACCCCTCATTCTCCCAATCTGTTACTCAAATGGAAATAACCTATAAGGAAAACAATTTGATATGAATGAAGCCATCCAACACAAGAGATGGTCTAATGAGAAGGTAATTCAGCTATGCTTCCTTTTCCCTTTAAATACCAGAGAAATCCTTTAGGCCATGTGATCACTTATTCCTAAATTATATGCATTTTATTTTAGTCCATTATTCATTTGACTTTATCATCACTACACACAGAGTTCATTTTAAATACTGTGTCTCTGCTTTTACTTAGGTGTAGAAAACTCACAAATCTGTAACCATAACTTTCCTTCAGATGTAACTCATGGTAAATTTTCTCTAAAATGTTTTCTTCCTCTCAGTCTCAACATATACAGAAGAGTCTCTCTTTTCCAAAGCAATCAAAATCCACATTTGATAGGTAAACTGGAAAATTGGGTTATATAGAGGTTATATAGACTTTTTCTAAGTCTCAGTTTTTCATCTGCACCCTGAGTACTACTAACTATAATTATTTCAGAAGCTGAAAATGGGGATTAAATGAGTTACTACATTATAGGTATGTACTTAGGATGGTTACTGAGAAGTAATTACAAAGAGGAAAACAAAAAGGTGATGCTGGGTACTAAAATTTAACCCAAATAAATGCTGAATATTATATTTTACATATATCATGTATATTCATATAAATACATTGTTCTAACTAACATATCAAGTCCTTGAGAGGCAAGATATGTTTTCTATTGTGTATTTGTCCTGGTTCCAAAATTCAGTGGTGCCAGCAACTTCCTGTTTGGGGAACATTTAGTAAGAAAGTGAATGATACTGACGTGATATTCAAAGAAAGAATATTAAATCTCCCATCATCTCCTTTTCAGTTCATTGTTATATGTTCATCCCAAACTCTAGCAGTTTTAGAATTATCTAATTATGAGAAAATTAAATTCTTCATGTCGAATTTCTATTATAATGAGAAAAACTTAACCCAAGCCTGTTTCTAAGCTTTAAAATTTGACAGTAAGAACCAATTTATCTGCAATTTAAGAATTAAAATCTTTCACATCAAATGCACATAAATAAAAATAGTTAACCATATAAGTATATGTAACTATATGACTACACTCTGATATACCACTCTCTATCACCATCATTACTAGCTATACCATTTCTAATATATTTAATATTTTCTTCCATGGCATCATTTTTCCATGTTTGGAGACAGACAAACCCACAAACAATTAAATATAAATTTTTGTATTTTAATAATTAAAAAATATTTTTGTATTTTAATAATTAAAAATAAATAACATTTTACAATGGTCTTAAAATAAGAAAACAGTTCTCTGCATCATATCAATAATTCCTTAGTATCTTTTGAATATTCTTAGCTATTGTGTAGTGGATGCCACCTGCTCCAGCCATTTTCTTGCTATTCTACTTAGTTTATGAGTCTGTTTTCTGTCCTTAATTCTCATTAAATGTAAGAACCATGTCACTTCCTTCTTATGCAGGGAGGATACCCTTCTATTGCCTTCTCTCACCTCTAACTCAGTCTAGTTTGCCATAGATTGTTTCTATTTTCCCTTTTAATTATATTTCTATCCTCAGGTTCCTCCTCTGCAAAATGAGGCCCATTACAGTACCTTCCTAATGAGGCTCTAGGAAAGTTTGAAAGAGCTAAACTTCAACATGCTGAGAAGAACATCTGGCATAAGGGAAGCCTCAAGAAATGTTTGCTGTTAAAATAATCTTTCTTCTTCCACACCAACACACTTACCGAAGCCTTGAAAATGCTTCACATCTATTTCAGTCTTCCCAGCCCTGCAGTCATTTCTTAATACAGGCCTTTTTGCATCTGTCTGCATTCTTATCCCAGCCATGACTCATTCATTGACTTATCTATTTATTTCCTGAAGAATCAATAACAAACTATAATATGCCAAGTACTGGCTTTGTCCATGGGACTGCAGTAGACAAATAAATGGAACCCATCTCTATTCCAGTAGATCTTAGTCCAGTATGGGGGTCTTGAAATATGGCCTATGGACCAAATCTGGCCCAACACCTGCGAAGACAAATAAAATTTATTGATGTACAACCACACCCACTTGTTTGTCTGTTCTCTGTGGCCACTTTCAACAATGGCCCAGTTGGATGAGTAAGACAGTCCATAGAGCTACAAGGCAAAATTGTTTACTGCCTGGCCTTTTACAGAAAAAGGTTGCCAGTCCTATTTCTAGCAGAAAAGAATCAGTAAGTTCTCACTAAAGTTAAAATTACATCACTATAGAACTTATTATTACACCATGCAGTTACACACCAGATTACTCTTTTTAAAATGTGCCTTATCACTTACAGGATCCCAAAAGTACAAAATTATAACAGACCTACACCAAGGCACATTACAATGAAAATGCCTAACATATAGAGTAAGGATAGAATTCTAAAGGCTGTGAGAGAAAAATATCAGATTACACATAGGGGAACCAATTCAGATCTCACCTGATTTCTCAGCCCAGACTGTCAAAGCTGGGAGGTCCTGGAATAACATATACCCAGCTCTGAAAAAAAAGAAAAAAATGAATGCCAACCAAGAATCATATATCTAGCAAAATGAAGCTTCAGATTTGAAGATGAAATAAAAACCTTCCATTATAAACAAAAATTAAAAGAATTTGAAACTAGAATAGTACAGAACATTCTCAACAAAATATTCCATGAAGATGAAGTTTTTTTAAAATGTGAAATCCAGCCAAGGGAGGAACTACACTAAAGGAATAGTCAATCAAAGGAGAAACTGATTCAAATTAAAAATTAGAAATAAACCCAAATGACCAGGAACACCAATCATATCTCAATAATAACCTTGAACATTAAGGACCTAAACTCATTAATCAAAAGACACAGACTGGCAGATCTGATTGAAAAACAAGACCCAACAATATACTGTCTCCAAGAAACTCACCTCACAGGCAAAGACATCCACAGACTGAAATGAAAGGATGGGAAAAACATCATTCATATGGATTGGGTAAACAAGCAGGAGTTTCTATCTTCATATCAGATAAAGTGGACTTTAAGCCAAAGTTAATCAGAAAGAACAAAGAAGGCCATTTCATACTGCTTAAGGGAATTATACATTAATAAGACATAACAATCATAAATATTTATGCCCCAAACAATGGAGCATCTGTGTACATCAGACAAACCCTTCTCAATCTCAAGAATCAAATAGACCACAACACAATGATACTGGGTAAATTTAACATGCCTCTGTCACCACTGGATACATCCCTCAAATAAAAACTAAATAAAGAAGCTATGAAAGTAAAAAAAATACAATTGATAATTTAGACTTAAGAGACATATATAGAATATTTCATCCATCGATGACTGAATACATTTTCTCTGCAGCACACAGAGCCTTCTCTAGTATAGACCATGCTACATAAGCTATTACATATATTGGCATTGTGAATGACCTTAATACATTTTTAGCATCTGTAGGGTTATTTTGATAGCATCCTTTCCATTGACATTAATTTTTGTGTTCTTGCTTTTTTCTTGATTAGACTTGTTCAATTTTTATCAAATTTTAGCTGTGTTATTTCTTCTCTATCGCATATATTTCTGTTCCTACTCTTATTTTTTCCTTCCTACTACATAACTTGAAAATAATTTGTTATTCTAGCTTCTTTTTGATGCAAGTACTTTAAGTTATAAATGTTCATCTGAGTAATGTTTCACCTCAGAGATCCTGATTTTTTTTAATATTTTTTAAATGTTGATGGCTTTATTTTATTATTTATATGTGGTGCTGAGAATAGAACCCAGTGCCTCACACATGCCAGGCAAGCGCTCTACCACTGAGCCACAACCCCAGCTCCGATCCTGATGTTTAAAGCTTTTATTGTCACTTAGTTCAAAGCACTTCTTATTTACTTTTCTTGTACTTTCTTCCTTGACCTCTGAGATATTTATAAGTGTAACATTTAATTTTGAAATAGTTGACATGGGCGTGGCTGTTCTATATATCTTAAGGTGATTGATTTATAATGTAATAAATCCTGCAGGAAACACAGTTTTTATGATTTCAATTTTCAAAAAAAGTAATGGAAATGCATTTTATATTGATTGTATTGGCTGCATACATGTCAAAACTGATCAAATTGCATACTTCAAATATGTGCATTTTATCGTACTTCAATTTTACCTCAGTAAAGCTAAGGGAAAAAAACATGCCTCATCATTCATGTCATTTCCCATATTCTGTCACTTAAAAGTTGAACCACCTCAGCCTGTAGCTCAAAGTCCATGGGCCCTGGTGTCCTTTTCCAGACAAATCCTCTACTGTGCCTATACTTGGGTGAAGGCAGTCATGTAGGCAAATGTTACTTCAGAATTCACTCACCTTTAGTCCTTCCTATGGGCTCCCATAGTACCTACTGTAGCATTTGTCCCATTGTGTTAAAATCATCTGTCTATTAATCTACATGGAACCAAAGGACCCGGCAGGAACCAAAGGATCCATAGGCAGAGTGGAGCCTTGCACGCTATAGAATCTCAGTGATAAGCATGGTGGAAAATACCTAGCATGTAAGAAACATCAACAGCAACAACAAATATTCTTCAAATAAATGAAAAAATATCTTTGTTTTATTTTTACTTTTCCTGCTATATGACCACCCACCTCACACACATGTTAAAACTTTCTCTTCCTCAGGAAAGAGTAGTAGGTATGTGGTTAAAGGAAGGATGTTAATGAATGAACTTCAAGGATTAGAAAAATATCAAGCAAATTAAAGACTAAGCAATGAAGGTTCGAAATTTTTTATTGTCTACTGTTAGCAGAGTGCTAAAAAAAAGCCAGGGAACAAAAAGGAAACTGCCCCCAACCTTGTACAAAATCATTGTAATGAAAATCTCTCTTAAAATACAAATGTAAGATTAAAACTCCATTGTGTATATATACCACATTTTCTTTATCAATCTGTTGATTGAAAACTTACTCTGGTTCTGCAGTTTGGCTATTTTGAATTGCTATAAACATAGGTATGTATGAATCACTGGACTATGATGACTTTCTTTAGGATAAATACAGAGGAGTCCTATAGCTGGATTGTGATGGTTTCACTCCTAGTATTTTTTGAGAAACCTCCATACTGATTTCCATAGTAGTTGTACTAATTTACAGTGCCACCAACAGTGTATAAGTGTTCCTTTTTTCCCACATCCTCTTCATCATTTATGGTTATTTGTATTCATTATAGCTGCCATCTAACTGGAGTGAGAAGAAATCTCAGTGTAGTTTTAATTTGCATTTTCCTGGTTGCTAAAAATGTTAATTTTTTTGAAAAAAAATTATTTTTTATGAAAATAAAAATAATTATAATTTTTTATGAAAATAATTTTTCATTTATTTGTTAACCATTTGTATTTCTTCTTTTGAGAGGTGTATCTGTTTAGTTCATTTGCCCATTTATTGACTGAACTGTTTTTGCTTTGTCTTGTTTTGTTGTTTTGTGGTAAGTTTTTTGAGTTCTTTATATATTCTGGATATTAATCTTCTGCCAGAAGAGTAACCAGCAAAGATTTTCTTCCATTCTGTAGGTTCACTTAATTATTTCTTTGCTGTGCAGAAGCTTTTTAATTTGATGCCATTTGAAGTATTAATTCTTGGTATTATTTCTTGAACTTTAGGAGTCCTATTGAGGAAGTCATTTTCTGTGTTTATGAGTTGGAGTGTTGACCCCACATTTTCTTTTAGAAGTTTCAAATTTTCTGGTCTAATTCCAGAATTCTTGATTCATTCTTATTTCTTTCTTTTTTTTTTTTTTTGGAACCAGGGATTGAACTCAGGGCACTCGGCCATTTAGCCACATCCCCAGTCCTATTTTGTATTTTATTTAGAGACAGGGTCTCACTGAGTTGCTTAGGGCCTCACTAAGTTGCTGAGGCTGGCTTTGAACTCGTGATCCTCCTGCCTAGCCTCCCGAGCCACTGGGATTACAGGCATGCGCCACCATGCCCTGCTTCTTGATTCATTCTGAGTTGACTTTTGTGTAGGGTGAGAAGTAAGAGATTTAGTCCGATTCTTCTACATATGTATAGCCAGTTTCCCAGCATCATTTTTTTAAAAAGCTGTCTTTTCTCCAGTGTATGCTTTTTTCAAGGATCAGATCATTGTATTTGTGTATGCTTGTCTTTGTGTCTTCTATTCTATTCTGTATCATCGGTCTGTGTGTCTGTTTTTATGACAGTACCATGCAGTTTTTGTTAGTATAGCTCTGTGGTACAATTTGAAATCAGGTATTGAGATGCTTCCAGCATCGCTTCTTTTGCTTACAACTGCTTTGGCTTTTATAGGTCTTTTATTCTTCCAATATGAATTTTAGGACTTTTTTCTAGTTCTGTGAAGAATGTCATTGGTATTTTTTTTTTTTTTTGTCATTGGTATTTTGATGGGTATCGCACTGAATCTATAGATCACTTTTAGTAATATGGCCATTTTAGCACTATTAATTCTGCGCATCTGTAAACATAGGAGATCTTTTCATTTTGTAGTGGCTCTTCAATTTCTTTCTTCAGTGTTCTATAGATTATATTGTAGAGGTCTTTGGCCTCCTTGGTTAGATGTTCTTTCTAAGGTATTTTTTCCCCTGAGGCTATTGTGAATGGAATTATTTTCCTGGTTTCTTTTTCAGCAAATCCATGGTTTATATATAAGAAAGCTATTGATTATTAAATGTTTATTTTGTATCTTGCTGTTTTGCTGTATTTATTAGATCTAAAAATCTTCTAATGGAGCTTTTTTGGATTTTTTTTTTTTTTTGCAGTGCTGGGGATTAGAACCCAGGGCCTTGTGCGTGTGAGACAGGCACTCTACCAACTGAGCTATATCCCCAGCCCTTTTTTGGATCTTTTAAGTATAGGATCATATGACCTGTAAACAGTGATAATTTGACTTCTTCTTTTCCTATTCATATCTCTTTTATTTCCTTCCCTTGCCTAATTACTCTGGCTAAAATTCAAGTACTATATTGAATAGGAGTGATGAGAGTGGACATCCTTGTCTTGTTTCTGATTTTAGACGAAATGCTTTCAGTGTCACTATGATGTTGGCTTTGGGTTTGCCATATATAGCCCTTATGATATTGAAGTAAGTTCCTTCTATTCCTATTTTCTTCAGCATTTTTATCATGAAGGTTGGATTTTGTCAAAGGGTTTCTTTGCATCTATTGAGATGACTATGTGATTTTCCTTAATTCATTTTATTACATTCATTGATTTGTGTATGTTGAACCATCCTTGCATCCCTAGAATGAAATCAACTTGATCGTAATGTGCCATTTTCTTAATGTGTTGTTAGATATGATTTGCTAATATTTTATTACATATTTTTGCATCTATCTTCATCAGGGATATTATCTGTAGTTTACTTTCCTTGATGTGTTCTTATCTGGTTTTGGTGTTAGAGCGGTACTAGCTTCATAGAACAAATTTGGAAGTCTTATCCACCTTCTATTTCATGGAATTTGAGGAGCATTGACATTTTATTCAGCCATAAAGAAGAATGAAATTATGCCATTTGCAGGAAAATGAATGGGACTTGAAACCATTGTTTTAAGCAAAATAAGTCAAACTCAGAAAGTCAAGGTTCATATGCCTTCTCTCACATGTGGAAACTGGAGAGAGAAAAAAAGTGTGGTGAGGAGGTCTCTTAAAAAATAGCAGGGAAACCAGTAAAGTAGAGGAAGGGGACCAGAGTAAAGCAGGAAGGGAGGAAAAGTAGAGGTATTAGGGAATGACACTGAGCAAATGATATTGTTCTATTTTGTACATGTAGGAACATGTAACAATGAATCCCACTATTATGCATTATAATGCACCACCACCAACAATAAAAATATAAGCAAGTAACATATGATATTTGAAAGTAAGTTTTAAATCTTTGCACGCATAACTAATCATTTCAAATAAAAATTCTGAGAAGAATTATATGAGGTTCTAGTTTAAGTGTTATTTTAAATAGGCTTATAGCATCCAAATTATATTATGCCTAACAATTTAAGCTAATTCTAATAATAGAATAAATATTTTATTTCCACAATATCGTGTATTATACCTCAAATATTCAATACAATTTTTAAACAAATAAAAGAAAATGTTTTACCAAGGCAAGCTCTGTCTATAAATAAGAGAGCAAGATTTACTTTGTTGTTAGTTTTGTCTTTTTTCAGATGATAAAAATGAACCACTAGGGGGTGCAATCATCATTTAAAAAATGAATGAGTTTTATTTTTATTTTAAAATTACTTAAGAATTTATGGTAGAACTTTTACTGTAGTTTTATTTCTTTGTGAAATTAGCAACTCATTCTATTTTTGTGTAAATTGTCTTTATACGTTTCTGCTCTTTATGATCATCAAACAATAATCAAAATCATATGTAACTGTGGTATTAATTCTGCACTTTGTCTTCACTTTAGAAAATCCTGTACAACTTTTCAAACTGTTTTTTATTCAAAATTATTAATTTAGATGCAACAAGTATGTTTTCTTTCAACACGACCCATCCAAACATCCTATTTAATGCAGGCGTAATATCCACAGAGATGTTTGTCTTTTGATGTATGAGCCTCAGGCTTCTAACTATAAATTCCAAATAAATAAAAATTTTCACTTTAAATTCCTCCTGGAACCAAAGGCTAGCAGAGCATCAGGGAACATATTACTGTTGTGTTATTTGTGTTTCGTTCACTGGCTTCTGGATTCCAACAGCACCTCTCCATGCCACACACTGGACACCTCAGCAGCTGCGATCTGGCCAGGCTTTACCCTACGAGCCTCCCCTCTCCTGGAGCCCAAGTTCAATCCTTACTCATCTTCTGCCCTAATCTAACCTAAGGAAGGCTGTGTACATAAGACACCAAAAATATATATAGGGGGGGCTGGGTTTGTGGCTCCATGGTGGAACACTCACCTGACACATGTAAGGCATTGGATTCTATCCTCAGTACCACATAGAAACAAATAAATAAAATAAAGGTATTGTGTCCATCAACAACTGAAAAATATTTTAATAAATTCATAAAAAACATCCATAGGGTAGACATGAATCCTTGTGAGGCAAAAATTTGATTTAGACTATAAATAGTGAAGGAAAAGAAGAATTCAAAATGTGTATCTTCTTGGTAAGTATGTGTATGCAGATCCTTACTCATTTTTACTTCAATAAATCATTATTAGGTCAATACAATACAAGAAGCCTGTGAAGGGCGGGGGATCAAGCTCAGTTGGTAGAGTACTTCCCTAGAATGCACAAGGCCCTGGTCTATCCCCAGCATGACCACCAAAAATAAATAAGTAAATAAACCCCTCTGAAAATGATACAAATCTATTATTTTAGGGACATTCTCATCCACTGATAATGGGAATGTAAATTGGTACAATTATTATGGTGTGCAGACTGGGATATGCATCTAAAACTGAGAAGTCATGTCAACATTTGAATTTTTCCTAAGTAAATGATTTTAGTTAACAAAAGATTTAGCTACAAGAGTTTTGTCACAGTGTTGTTAACAGAAAATAGAAAATCAAAGACATAAAATATCTCATAAGTAACAATGAGAATAAATTATATTTCATCAATTTAGTGTCATAATATTCAATTATTACATATGAGGTTGTGGATGAGAAGTTAATAAACATGGAAAGATGTTTATATAGTAAGTATTTTTTAGGTTTATTTACAGAAAATTCTCTTTGCAGATTGTATGGAGAATTAGCCAGTGCCCTCCATTTGCCTGGCAACTCTACCTTTGGTGGGTCCATCAGCAACCCCCTTACTAGGGCCCCTCCCAGGATTACTTTGTAAACCCAGGCAAGGTCTCTTTTCCAACTGGGTCTTCCCTGCTAGCCCTCACAGTCTGCATCAGGCATAAGCTGACTGCCTTTTTCTGCTGAGGCCTGTTTGACTAGTAGGACAGCTCTTGCGCACAATTCCTTCTTTATGCCCTCAGTCTGTTTCTAAAAGTGTTGCATACTTCCCTGAGATTCACTTATGTGTGGCACACCCCTGGCAAGATTGCAGTTCCTCAGGAGCTAGGCCAGTGTCTTCTCCTGTGCAAGGGAACATATAAGAAACTCTCCAAGTAGTCTTGCTGAATCTCTTTTCTCCAGATTTGAGGTTAGGAGGTGGTAATTCCAGACCCAGTCTCCCACATACACCCCCCCCACCCCCCCGCCGGTGGTGTGGGGAAAGGGAAAGGGAGCTACAGTGTGGTTTTGTCAAAAGAAATGATTCTGGCCAGAAGCATGCCTGTAGTCCCAGCAACTTCCAAGGCTGAGGCTGGAATATTGCATGTTTGAGACCAACCTCAGCAACTTAGTAAGACTCTGTCTCAAAATAAAAAACATAAAAGGGCTAGAATATAGCTCAGTGATAGAGCACCCTACTTCTCAGTACCAAAAAATAAAAAAAAAGAAAGAAATTATTTTCATTTTCTATTTCCATGCTTTGAGCCTTTTTAAATACTTGATTTGGAGTCCAGTAATCCTATAACCAGTTATTAATGCTTTCCTTTGACAATTTGGATCTGGATTGCTTGAATCACAATTTACCTTGATATTGTGGAACCTAATTAGCAAGGCGAAGTTTACATCAGATGATAACAAGAGTATATCCAACTGTACTCCAGTGCTCAAATTATGCTACTTTCTCTCTCAACCTACAGCTGCAACTGTCCTGCAGGGTGGAGAGGAGCATTCTGCACAGAGACAGTCACTCCCTGTGATCCTGAACATGACCCTCCCCACCAATGCAGCAAAGGAGCAACCTGTATTTCATTGCCTCGTGGATACACCTGTTTCTGTCCTCTAGGAACCACTGGAATCTACTGTGAACAAGGTGAGGCTGAATTTCAAGACATTTTTTGCCCATGAATTTAACTAAATTTAAGAACTACAAAGTCAGTTTTCTTTACAGAAAATAAAAATAAGAAATACTTATAATAATAATAAAAAAAAGAAACATATAATACAAAGTAGACTCTGCTTTTTTCTGTCCCTACTATATTTGACATTATATTTTACAGACAGGATAATAATCAAGATCCAGACTTAGTACAAAAATACAGCTTTATTTTTAGGATTGCTTTAATTTATTAACTCTAAACTCCCTGTCTGTGTAGTCTATGTGTTCTAGATCTTTTGTGCTAAATGTAGTTAATCGAATGAAGTCTGATTCATAACTTACTTCTAGAACAATACAGTACCTTTGTGCTTTTCTGATCCATAAATTCTGATTCGAAACTATCAGCTGGGTGTGGAGGCAAATGCCTGTAATCTCAGTGACTCAGGAGACTGAGGCAGAAAGATCTCCAAGATCAAGGCCAGCCTAGGCAGCCCAGATCCTGTCTCAAAATAAAATAAAAGGATAGGGACCTGTGAATTAAATTCCCAGTACAACAACAACAGCAATAATAAAGGCTATTTTATTAGCTACAGAGAGAGAAGAGAGAAATTTAAAGGGTAAAATGTTCAAAGTCTAGTGGGAGCAATAAAGAACAATAATGTCCAGTCAATTAGACCAACCATGGCTCTTCCTCTGAGGAAGCTCAGCAATGTCCTGAGTGCTTCTCACTGGGGTAGTAACTAGTGTTAAGAGTACTTCAAGATCTGAGCATTCTTCCCTTTAATCGTAGTTGGGACTTCCAGAACAGCAGCAGGGAATCCAGGAAACTCAGCTCAAGATTTCACCCAGATGAGCACCTCAATTACTGCAAAAGTAATAGCAATGAGAAACTGAAAGAAATAATAGGGCAAGTAACATAAAGCCTAGTGAGTGTAAAAATAAGGTAAGCTAGATTTTTGAAGTTCAAGGCTCAACTGATAAAAGTTTGGGAGATTAAACCAAAGTTTGTATGAATGTGTAATTACATAGAATTATATGCATATAAATTGATTATATATAGAGATATGAAAGGCAGATGGATGGATGGATAGAGGTATGAATAGTGATAGTAATGAGATTGTTCCAAAAAAAAAAAAGAAAAAGAGCTCAGAAAGTTTGATAAAAGACGCCAGAAAATTTCGTAGAATTCTGAACATAACATTAAGCAAAGATACACTCTGGTACACTACAGAATAGGACTGTGGTTAGAATATTTTGCAATCCAGAGAAGTCATGAAAATGTTACAGCAGAATTCTGGCTCACAAACATTTTGCAAGATAGATAATATGTCCAGTTTCTTTTCTTACATATGCAAATCTTGCTTATTTGCTCTTTTCTTCTTGTTAAAACCATCTTTCCTGTGGTAGTTTATGATTAATAACTGTACATATAAGCTTTCCTAAATCATAAGTCTCTTCTTAATTTCTTTTTCTACATATTATTGGCAAAGTGCATTTTTACTTGAACTGGTTTTAATACTACTAAATTCTAGCAATTGAACATTATTGACATTCAGCCAAGTTAGATTCCATAATGTATGTGTTTTTAACTTTCAGTGTAGCAAATACTGAAAATGCTTTCATTTTTCCTACATTTTTTCATCCATACTGTAATTTTCCTTTCATTCATTTCTATTCCCTCAGTGAAAGAACCCATGTACATGCTGGCATTTTGAATAAAACAGGCAAATAGTCAAGCTACTTAGACATTTTCCTAATGCCAGGAATATTTCATGGTCCAAGCAGCCTCTGGTTTCCATTGAAATTAATTCTTGGTAAAAGAGAAGTTAAATTGTTATAATAGTTCTCCCAACACATGGGGTGTTTTCTGGCCAAGTTCTTTGTTTTCCTAATAGTAGAGAAATAGTACAAAGCACAACAGATGACAGTTTCAGGAATCATGACTGTATTTCCCTGCTTTCAGATTCTCATTTTCGGGTGCATTTGGCCATGTGGGGATACAGCAGGTAATGCACGTACTTTCTGTATAGGAAAAAAAAAAAAAGGAAACATTAGTTTTAGTCTTTATTTATTTCCTCACTTTCAAACCCATCAGGATAATTAATAAGGATGAGGTTACATGTCTACTAGATTCTTTATAATTTTATAATACTCATAAATTATAAAGACATAGGCACTTGCTAGGTAGGATTCCTGGGAATGCACATTTTACTTAAGTTTGCTTTTTCCTGAGTTCTTTCTCTTAAATCATAAGTGAAATTCCGAGAGAAATGAATTACAAGTAATAATTCTGAACAGTTATGTGACTCTCAAGCTTTCTGAGCACCTAAAAGAATGAGTATAGCAGCTAAATTTGAAAACAGAAAAACAGATAAAACTGTCATTTCCTAACCTTGAACTTTGGGCAAGCAACTTAAGGTCCTTGAACATGAGGATTCTATTGTGTGGAAAGCATATATTTAAGAATCTCTTTTAGGAGAATTTCCAGCTAACATCCAGGAAGACTCCAAGAATAAATCAATTAATATTTTTATAAGTCAGTGAGTAAAAATTTAAGAACTCTAAGAAACAGATATCTATGAGGTTTTTCTTCAACAATTTTTTATTTTTCCATTCAAAATAAAATTAATAAGCAAAGAGCATTTACAATGGATTTTTAGTTCTTTAATTGCTGAAGTTCCCTCCCTCAAAATATTTTATATGTTGAGCAATATTGTTGAGCCTTAACATATATGTTGAGCCTTGACCATCATTCTAGAAAAGTAGAACAACAACAAAAAAAGTTACTACTTTCCCTGAGAGGAGTGAGGGTATTAGGGTTTGAACCCAGAGGCACTTTAGCACTGAGCTACATCCCCAGTCCTTTTTAACTTTTATTTGGAGACAAGGTCTTACTAATTTCTCAGGGTCTCACTAAATTGCCCAGGCTAGTCTCAAATTTGGGATCCTCCTGCCTCAGCCTCCTGAGTCACTGGGATTATAGCGCCCACCACCATGTCTGACTCTACCCATCTTCTTTTAATCTGGAATGATTGGCAGTGATGAGATACAACCACAAACTTTACTTTCTAATTTGGCATACTGAGAGGCAGACTTTTATAGTTTCTAATGAAAATATTACAAAGTGATAGCACATTTAAAAGATATAACCATAGTGGAAGATGTAAATACTATAAAACATCTCTATTTCATTTTCTCCTCTTGTTAAAATCTTCATAATTTATCTTAAGAAAAATAGGAAAAGCAACACTACATTCTAGTGACCAAAGAATATTATAAGGCTAAATCATCAAGAAAGCCCTATGGTCTCAGAAGCAGAATTGTCTAAAAATCTCCTAACACACCCTCATAAAGGTTATAATGAGGAGTCAATAAAATAAAGAGGTCTCCATAATGCCTAGCACATAACTAGCATACCATAAATATTAGCACCCTTCAAGAGAAGAAGGGAAAAAATATTAATTACACTTGAGTTAGAGGCTGACCATGATCACATTGACATTTGATCTTGGGTGTGTGTGTGTGTGTGTGTGTGTGTGCGCGCACACACACACATCTAGGAATTAAACACAGGGTCTTGCACATGTTAGGCACTATAAAGTATTGTGTTTTTTTTCCGAAGTGCTAAAAGTTTAGGTGTAGATCAAGCAAATCTATGAAAATAAATAACTTGAATAATCTGAATATAAGAAAAGAGCAAGAAATAGCCTGGGGTATTAAAACTTTAAAATTAATGATACAACAAGTACATTATTTCTGGCTAGTGGGACGTGAATAGGCATTCAAAAGCATTATACAGAATGGAGAAAGGCTGAAAGCTTTCTCTAAGATCTGAAGCAAAACAAGGATACCACTTTTGTTCAATATAGTACTAGAAGTCCTAGCCAGAGCAAGAGGCAAGAAGAGACAGGAATACATGGCATCCAAAGAGGAAAGGAGGAAGTCAAATTGCCACTCCTTGCAGATGACATGATTTTATATATAGAAAATTCCAAAGACACCACCAAAAACTATTAGAACTGTTAAATGAATTTGGCAAAGTTGCAGAATATTAAATTGACATACAAAAATCAGTAGTGATGCTATACATCAATAGCAAATTATATGAAAAAGAAATCAAGGAATTAATCTGTTACAAATATTATAAAAATAATAAAACCCTTGTAATAAATGTAACCAATGAAGTATAAAATCTCTATAACAAAACAGAGAGAAATAGGAGAAAATGCAGTAATTTAGGAACAGTTGCTCAATATCACTAATCATCAAGAAACGTAAATTAAAATCACAATGAGATAGACATAGACAGGTAAGAATGTCTATTTTCAAAAGATAACAAGTGCTGATAAGCATTGGAAGTAAAGGGAACTTTACACACTTTTGATGGGAATATAAGTTATAAGGAATATAAGTAATCCATTGTGGAAAGCATTATGGATGTTCTTCAAAATATTAAAAATGGAACTGCCATATGATCTAGCAATCTCATTACTGTGTATCTTTCCACTACTGGGAATATATCCAAAGGAAATGAAATCAGTATGTCCAGGAGATAACTGCACTTCCATGTTAATTACAGCATTATTCACAATTGCCAAGAAACGGAAACAACCAAAGTGTTCATCAACTGATAAGTGGATAAAGAAATTGCAGTACATGCACACAATGAGTCACTATTCAGCCATTTAAAAGTTAAAAAGAAATCCCATCATTTGAAACAACATGGATGGAACCGGAGGACACTATGTAAAGTGAAATAAGCAGGCACAGAAGGGCAAATACTAATGGTCACTCATATACAGAATCTAAAAAAGTTGATATCACAGAAGTCAAGAGACTGGAGAGAGTAGGGCAGAGGGAGGAATGAGGAAAGGTTGACCAACAGGTACTAAATTATGGTAAGGAAGGAGAAATAAGTTCTAATGTTTTATTGCACTATAGAGTGACTACAGATAATGATAATGTACTGTATATTTTTAAGTTAGACAAAAAGTTGAACCAAAAAAATCCAATTAAAAAATGGGCTAATAGGGCTAGGGTTGTGGCTCAGTGGTAGAGTGTTTGCCTAACATGTGTGAGGCACTGGGTTCAGCACCATAAATAAATAAAATACATACATACATACATACATACATACATAAAAGTAAAGGTCTATGGACAACTAAAGAATTTTTTTTAAAATGGGCTAATGAACTAAACAGACACTTCTCAGAATAAGACTTAGAAATGGTCAACAATTACATGAAAAAAAAAAACTCGATTTCACTAATCATCAGAGAAATGCAAATTAAAACCACAATGAGATATCATCTCACCCTAGTTAGAATGACTATCATCAAAAACACACAAAAAAAATAATAATAACAACATACTGGCAAGGATGTACAGAAAGGGAATGTAAATTAGCACAACCATTACTTAAAATAGTGTGGAGATTCCTCAAAAAACTAAAAATAGAACTACAATATGATTTAGCAATTTTACTACCCAGCATATATCCAAATAAAATTAAATCATTACACTAAAAAGATACCTGCACTCCCAAGTTTATTGCAGCACTATTCACAGTAACCAAAATATGGAATTACCCCAGATACCCTTTAGTGGATGAATGGATAAAGAAATGGTGTATTTACACAATGGAATATTTTTCTGCCTAAAAAAAAGAAAAAAGAAATCCTGTCATTTGCAGCCACATGGAAGGAACTGGAGATCATTATGTTAATTGAAACAAGCCAGTCAGAAAGACAAATGCCACATGTCTCACTCATTAGTTGAAACTAAGTTAATCTTGAGGACAAATGGAATAGAATAGTGGTCAATGGAGACTGGGAGAGGAATGAAGGAGGGAGAAATGAAAGTTCAATAAAGGGTCATCAAACAGTGGAGGAATTACTTCTGGTTCTTCTTTAGCACAGTAAGGTAACTATTGGTTAAAAGAATTTATGGTACATTTCAAAAAGACTAGAAGAGTACAAATTCCCAACACATAAAAATGATTAGTGGTTAAAGAGACAGAAATGCTTATTATCCTGATTTGATTATTACACATTGCATAGTTGTATGGAATTATCATAATGTACTCCATAAAGGTACATAAATGTTGTATCTCAAGAAAGGAATGCAAGTTATATTTTTTGTGAATGAAAGATTCTGAAACAAATAAGTATAATTGAAAATAGATGACTATTCAAATGTTTTAAATTTTAAATTAAAGGAACTTATAAATGTTTTTAAAAAGAAAGGTTATTAAATGTTTTCACAAAATGTTTAAGGCTTGAGGAAATAGAGTTGTTTAACCCAGATTTTAACATTGCACAATGTAGACTTCTATGAACACATCACATACTACCCTATAAATATGTATAATTTTGTGTCGATTTAAAACATTAAGAATAAAAAAGAATGAAAGGGTTCACTTACATTTGTGAGTAAACCCCTCCATGTGAGAAGGAAATTTATGCCAGGAAAGGCCTGCACTAAAATGCTTGTGAGAAGAAAGGTATGAACAACACTGGATTAAAAAGTCATCAGCAGTGGCATGCTGCCCCAGAAGGCACCTTTTACATAGATAGTGCTCAGTGGACACCTGTAATCTGGACAATGATTGTCCACCCAGAAGGCACATACCAGAATCAACATCTCCCAGAAACTTCTGCAAAAAGCCTTTGAGACTCTCAAAATATCCATAAATCTTCCTAAGGAACTGGCCTGATCCAATGGCCACTTCAAGGAGACAATTCCAAATAGCCTAAAAGAGAGCTCACAGCAAAAATACGTATTTTTAAAGTAGCCAAGATAGTGGTAGAAAAACCAAATATGCCCTCATATCAAAAAAGGAAAGGGAAGAGAAGGGAAAAGTAAAGAAGAGACTGAAAGGGAAGGACAAACAAGAAAAAACAAGGTCTAAAACATGACATGAGATTCTGTACGAAACAAGCTTTAGGTTTCTGGGAAGTCTAAGAAAAACATAAAATGCACAGGTTACCTAATTTAAAAAAGTAATAAAAGCATATCGGTCATCACACCAAAAAGTGAACTATGTCCTGGTTTTGAACTCTAATAAAAATATATTGAGCAAGCACCAATTAACAAAAGAAGAAGGAAAGAGAGAAGGAGAAAAAGAAGAAATCTAACATAATGTATGTTACCTTTGAGGAAATTTTTCTGAAAAATGAGGGGACGTTATGTATCTGGCCATTTTTTATATTGATGCACAATTAAAGCTAAGGATAAAGTATCAAGTCGCTGTTCTGTAAATATATTTCATAAACTAAATTAAGTAGCTCTCTAGTGTTCTTGCAGACTACTCAAACAATAGTCAATTATTGAGCAATAGTCAGTTCTCGGAGTAAATAATTATTTAACATTTTTATGAGAACATTATTCTTAGATATTATGTCAGCCAAGTTTTTGATAGACCATAGCTAAAAAATTAGAAAGTCCCTGTAGGGAACTAAAGTTCAGGTTTTCCAGTTATTAATTTGTTTTCTAGATTTATAGGTGATAAGTTGATAAATTAATATGAAAATTGTAAAGTTTAACTTATCACCTCTTTAAATCTTCAAATTCTACTCTGTACAACATCTCATTGTAAAAGATTGTGATAGTAGGAATTACCAGATGTCTCTATCATGAAACAATCATGTAATTTTGTAGAATACTTAATTTTCAAGCAACATTCCATCTTGATAAGTCTCCAAAGATCACTTAGAACAAACAGCCACCCAAATACCTAAATGAGTTAAACTGTTACATAGAGTTGCTCAGCACTAGCCATCTGGGTGCTAAGGAAAGTCATCCTAAAGGGATGGCTTATTTTTTCAATAATTGATATTTAACCATTCCTTCTGTTAGCAATTAGCCATCAGGTTCAACTGCTCATTTACACAACTTCCAGTAGACTGACAATAATACATGCCTCCAGCAAAGAGAGAAGATGCTTAGCTTTCATTTTTGCTATAATAACAAGGTACGTACCTCATTTATCCAGAATTTGTCAAACTGCTTAGGTTGTAATGGAGAGGTAAAGTCCTAAGGCTTCCTATAGTTGAAAATAGGAAAGGCTCTTTTCTAGCCACTAGATTCTTAATGCAATAAAGCTTTAAAGAAGCATTTACAAGCCAAGAAGCTGCAGTGAAAACATATACACTTATCCACAGACCCGAGGGCAAAGAATACATAAATAAATACCAAAAAAATCTTAAATTATTCTTACTTTTTTTCTCTAACAATGGAACAGAACATAGCAATGGCACAGTAGATTAGCTGTGGCTAAAGTAAAAATGTACTTCATTAAACATAATGAAAATGAGAACATAAAATTGAGAACTCTGTAATTCCCTGAAACAAAGCCAATGCCACTCTGTGAGGATTATCCTTTTTAACTCATAGACAGTGTGTGGATATCAGAGTTATTTATTTATGGGATAAGCCATGCTTTGAGTTCCTCTTAAGGAACAATGCTCTGGGAATTACAATCATCTATTTTAGAAATCTTGAGGTCCACCAATGAGAACAGGATAATTTGGTAGAAAACAGTCTTCACTAGGATTTATTGACTTCAAGTGATTAAGTAGATGTGCTGAAATTAGCAGTTATTGCCTCCGAGGTAGGAAGGTGATGACATTTACAAAGGACGAGGGGAACTTGAAGAGCTTTACATCTGGAAGAGAACTGTGCTTTAAAAAGCAAAGATGTGGGTCAGCAAAATGAAGAACTAGGAAGCCACAGGCTCTCCTTGCCTGACAAAGACACCAAGTTCACAACCATATTGAGGCCTGAAAACCACAGTGAGGACTCTGAGACCAATTGAGGAGCCACAGCACCCAGGCCACCGTGAAACAAAGGCAGCAATCCCACAAACAGTAAGAAAATTCATAGCAGTTGGTACACTCACTCGTGACCCTCCCTGAGGCAGCTTCACGCAGAGCAACTGGGATAAATCGCCTGCTCTGGGTCTCCCGCTCTGGGACAGAAACTGAAGAAAGGGCCATGAGTCAATGTCTGGCCTGTCTGGGCACCTGACAAGGGACTTGTTTCTTCTCACCTGACTCAAGAGTGCTGACAGGATTGGCACCAGAGTTCAAAAGCCATTGAAAACAAAGATGAGCAGAATGGTGGAACTGCAGTTCCACTAAGGACACCAGGGGGAGAAAGAGACCAGAAAACATTTGAGAGGTTTTCCCAACTTGGCACAAGGTCAATAAGCAAAGATTGGGGCAGGGAGTCGTCGTTTCAAATGTCCAATCCCAGAAAAGAAAAAAAAAAAATTACAAACTATACAAATAAACATAAAACTCCAGAAACCAATCCTTTTAAAAAAGCAGATCTATGAGCTACTTGACAAGGACTTTAAAATAACGAGTATATACATAGTGTACAACCAGAGAAATGAAAAGTTGTGCTCCATTTGTATACAATGAATCAAGATGCATTCTGCTGTCATGCATAACTAAATAGAACAAACAATAAAAAATTTAAAAAGAAAAATAAAATAATTTATTTTTTACTAGTAGAAGGACCTTAATGGGTTAAAATAGAACCTAGACAACTAAATGTAATCACAAAAAATTTGCATAAACAAAATGAAAGTATCAACAATGACAACAACAAAAACTGAAGAAAAAAGAGACCAGAAATTCTGGACTGAAAATAAAATAATTGAACTGAACAAACTCATTAAAGGGTTGCAACAGCAGACTTGCTCTGGCAGAAGAATCAACAAAACTCAAGAAAAATCAGATATTATCTAGTCAAAAACACAAAAGGATGAAAAGCAAAGAAAATCTAAGAATGGCTCAAATGGATTAAAAACCTAAATATAAGATCCAAAACTATTAAAGTCCTAGAGGAAAATATGGTGGACATACACAATGGAATTCTATTCAGCCTTAAAAAAGAAGAAAATCTTACTTGTGACTACATGGATGTATCTGAAGACATTTTGTTAAGTGGAATAAACAAGGCACAAGGCACAGAAAGGCAAACACTCATGTATACAATACAAGAAAGCCAAACTCATAGAGACAGTGGAATGGTGGTTACCAGAAGCTGGGAGCAAGGTGAAATGGAAAGCTGTTGGTCAAAGGACACAAAATTTCAGTTAAGCTGGGTGTGGTAGCCTGTGCCTGTAATCCCAGCAGCTCCGGAGGCTGAGGCAGGAGGATCACAGGTTCAAAGCCAGCCTTAGCAACAGTGAGGTGCTAAGCAACTGGGTGAGACCCTGTCTCTAAATAAAATACAAAAAAGGGCTGGGGATGTGGTTCAGAGCTTAGTGCCCCTGAGTTCAATACCCAGTATACCCCCACAAAAAAAAAAAAAAAAATTAAGTTAAACCGGAGGAATAACTTTAAGAACTCTTTAGTAAATTGCAGTGACTACAGTTAATAAGAGTATATTGTATTCTTGTAAATGGCTAAGTATCCTCACCACCCAAAAAATAAGTATGTGAGCTAACATGTATATTAATCAGCTTTATTTAGCCATTCCACAATGTACACATATATTAAAAACATCCATGTTGTACACCATAAATTTATATGTTTATATATTTGTTTCTAGTAATGTAATGACTTCCAGTTTCATGATTGGAGCATGGTTAATCATCTTATTAGTTCACCATACTGCTGGAAACTAAAGAAGCCCTTCTGGCATGTATTTGCATAATACATTAAAAATTTGAAGAAACTTAAACGAGGTATGATAGGGCAACACAAATGGAACACAATCATTTGGTCATGAGCTTTCATGAGCAGACATTGACAAAACCTGATCAGTGATGTTCATTGTGAGGAAAGGAAACTAATAAAGGAAATGGTGTTCTTAGAGTAACGTCACTCCACCCCACCTGCCTTGTTAAAGAAGAAAAATTAAAAGACCAAGAGCAAGAGCAAGAGAGAGAGAGAAGGAAAAAGAAATACTGGTCCTTTTTCCCTTTTTAAACTGCACTTGATCACAAAAAAAAAAAAAGAAGAAGAAGAAGAAGTAGGCCAAATCACTTGGTAACTGGAGACATGAGGAATTAAAGTGCAAGGGTGTTGTGAAGACTTCTCTTCCTAATTGATATTGTGCTTGGTTCAGGAGAACTCAGTCAGATCTTTAAACCTGGAAGAGACTTCCAGACCCAATAAGAATTACTCTTCTAGTGTCTTTAAATGAAGCCTCCTTCATTTTTCCATGTCGGATTTGGGTCTGTATAACTGGGCATAAAATTAGCAGACCAATTCAACTGGCAAATATCATGCAGTCTACAAAATCTGCCCTGCCCTTCCATCTGCAAACTTGGAGCTTGGTTACTAGGAAAACCTGTCTGCCTAGGTCCTTCTTTGAGATGAGTAATCACCTAGGAAACCTGTCTCATATGCATAGATTTCTGGCTGACACTCCACCATTCTACCAGACCTACCAAACCAATATGAATCAGGTCAGGACATATAGCTTAGGCTCAAGTTGGTATTCCTGCCAAACTATGTTTAAGTTCTAACATCTTCATTCCTTCCTAGAAAATCTTCCTAATATTAAGTCAGAGATTTTCTGGATCAATGTGCAATGTGATACTAAATTTAACTTTTCTTATTCTCTAATAGTTTCATCAGAGGACTCAAAACTGGGAATAACAGGTATCATGTAAACGCACAAGCCTAAAAACAGTTTATGGGTGATGGGATATCACTACATACCTATTAGAACAGCTGTAGTAACAAATGAAAGGGCCAAATGCTGGTGAAACTGTAGATAAACTATATCCGTCACACACTGTTGGTCAGAATATAAAATGCTACAGTCACTCCAGAAAATAATCTTGGCAGTTTTTTATAAAACAAAATATATATTAACCATACAACCCAGTCATCACACTACTAGATATTTATACCAAAGAAATGAAAACTATGTTGACACAAAAGCTATCTGAATGGTCATAGCAGCTTTATTTCAATAGCTCAAAACTTGAAACAATAGGAATGTCATTCAATGGATGATTGGTTGAACAAACTGATAGATCCATATCATAGACTACAATTCAGAAATGAAAAAACAAGCTACAACTGAATCATATAGGTAGATCAGCTAGATCTTAAGGACATTATATTGAGTAAAAGGAGGTTAGAAGCCAGGCACAGTGGTGCACACCTGTAATCCCAGCAGCTCAGGAGGCTGAGGCAGGAGGATCTCAAGTTCAAAGCCACCCTCAGCTACCATAGGTGCTCAGTGAGACCCTGTCTCTAAAATATATATAAAATAGGGCTGGGGATGTGGCTCAGTGATTGAGTGGCTCGGAGTTCAATACCTGGTATGCCCTGTCTCCCTAAAAAAGGAGGAGAGAGATAATCCATAGAAAATTAAGAGGTGGCACTCTTGTTCCATCATCCATTCTCAGCCTACATTAAAAAGAAATAGGGTGATAGGGGACAGAGGGAAAGAAACTGCGTTCTTGGAAGATTATTTGCAAGAAAAAAGGTTAGGACATCCACAAAAAATGGTTGAGAAGAACTTCAAAAAGTAGCCACAGGAAACAGAAGGCCCTTGCCAGAAGGGAGGATGAATGTTTCCCTCCCTGGTTGTGCCTGTGGAACATGGAAAAGAGACCTCAGAAAACCTGGATTTGTGGCCCCTGGAGTGACAGAAGACAAGAGCAGGGCCTGGACCACACTTGAAGCAGCCTGAAGGGAAGAGACTGGCTGGAGCTTTCCCTGATGGAGTCATCTAGGGAGCAGATGACAGGGCAAGAGCCCTGTGAGCATGACCAAGATAAGCAGGCATGAGGCCTCTTTTTTTTTTTTTTAATGTGTTTCTTTATTTATTTATTTTGATTAATTTATTTTGATTCATTGTACACAAATGGAGTACAACTGTTGTTTCTCTGGTTGTACATGAAGTAGAGTCACACCAATCATGCAATCATACATGTACACAGGGCAATGATGTCCCTTTCATTCTGTTATTATTCTTACCCCCCCATCCCTACCCCACCTCTCCCTTCCCTCTATGCAATCCATCCTTCCTCCATTCTTGACTCCCTTCCACCCCACATTATGCATCATCATCCACTTATCAGAGAGATCATTCAACCTTTGGTTTTGGGGGATTGGCTAATCTCACTTAGCATGACACTCTCCAACTTCATCCATTTACCTGCAAATGCCATAATTTTATTCTTCTTTATTGCTGAGTAATATTCCATTGTGTATATATACCACAGTTTCTTTATCCATTCATCTATTGAAGGGCATCTAGGTTGGTTCCACAATCTAGCTATTGTGAATTGAACAGCTATGAATATGGATGTGGCTACATCACTGTAGTATGCTGATTTTAAGTCCTTTGGGTATAGGCCAAGGAGTGGGATAGTTGGGTCAAATGGTGGATCCATTCCTAGTTTTCTGAGGAATCTTCACACTGCTTTCCAGAGTGGCTGCACCAGCTTGCAATCCCACCAGTAATGTATGAGTGTACCCTTTTCCCAACATCCTTGCCAACACCTGTTGTTCAGGCATAAGGCCTCTTGAAAGAACCTCCACAAAAAAATAAACTGTCTCAAGAAGAAAGATTGGTGGCATCTCACAAGAGAGGAAGCTGAATGGGATTCATAAAAGGTGAAGAAAAGGCATTAGCTTTGTCATGAATTTCAGGACACGGGACCCAAGAAAGACCTCTCTCTTTCCTTCTTATCACAGATCCCCAAATGGTCTTGAAAAATTCACAAGCAGCAGAGTGGAAGGTCAAGGAGGAAAGCAAGAAACAGCACAAATACCAAAAAAAAACATGCTACTTACACCACTTCACAACCACAGCTTTCCAAACTTGGGTCAGATGCGAGCTGTTGGTAAAAGGTAGATGCTTAGAATTAGGTGAGAGTTGAGGGGTTTGATTCAGACTGAACTGAGCTGCTTAACTCCTAAAAGTGAAAATTTGTTACTGAGACCTGAAAATGATCAAAGAACTGAAGGATTTGACCAAGATATTATCAGAAATGAAAATGACAAAGCCCACAGACATATCTGAAGGTCAATCACAAGGGAAAATCAGGCTACTTCCTAAGTGCCTTCCACCAAGTTCTTTCAATAAAGCATGACAAGTCCTTGGATATTTCCCCTTGATCTCTGAACTGATCCTTTGCTTTTGCTAAAAACATCTTCCTCTAATGTTCCATATCAACTAATCAAATTGTTTTAGTCAGCTTTTTCACTGACCAGCACAATTTTAAAGGAGGAAAAGTTTATATGAGGGCTCCCGGTTTCAGAGGTCTTAGTCCATAGAAGACCAGCTGCATTTCTCTGGGCTCAAGGTGAGATAGAACATAATGGTGGAAGAGTGTGGCAGAGGGGATCAGCTCACATGATGATCAGAGAAAGGTCTCCACTTGTCGCATAAATATATCCCCCAAAACCACGCCCCAAATTTCCGCCTCCTCCACCACAACCTACCACTTCACTTACCACTCAGTTAATTCCTCTCAGGGGATTAAATCACTGATTGGGTGAAGACTCTAACATCCCAGTCATTTCACCTCTGAACCCTCTTGCATTGTCTCACACGTGAGCTTTTGGGGGCACCTCACATCCAAACCATAATGCAAGTGTTTTGAAGAGATATAATGTTTTTCCTTAAGGAATTGTTTGTTTTAGAGTTCTCTGGATTCTGGAAATCAGATGATGCATAACATCAATCCAACTGTTTTCCACTTCTATTTTTTTTTTCACCAGATGGCCTAGTGCCAATCAATACTGTGTTAATAATAATATTTATAATAAATAAGATCATAAAAGTGATGATCATGAGTGAGACTTGTGCAATTTGGATGTCCCCTGAATTATTAGCTATTATTCCTCTTAGAAAACAACACCTTACACTGACCATTCCTGTGGCTATTGGTCAGAACCTAGTAGATCAGTTATCTAAGAGTGGTCCTGGTGTTTTCTTCTTAAATTAACCTATTTTGATTAGAAGAGTCTCCCAAAGAAGATTCACTGAAAATTACTTTGTATGAGTCACTGGAAAACCTGAACCATTCCAAATTCTACCTCCAAATATATAGCAGATGAAAGATTTGGCAGCTTATTTAGTGATGATAGGTATTACTAAATCAGAATCCTCTGAAGTCCTATTTGTAGCTTCTACCTGCTTCTAATAGTAGACCCACTCACATTCAAAAAGCATCAGAACTTTCAATTCCTTATAAAAGCTATAAATCTTAGTTCATAAAATAATCATAATTCTTCACTAAAAGATTTCATCTATGCGTTGTCTCAGAAAGTGCAATATATTTAAAAATAGAATCTTCACGTCTTACCTATTAAAATAGATCTGCCCCCTCTCAAAGAAAACAGAACATTGAAATTCTTGAACATGAAGCTTTAAGAATTTCAAACCAGTTTAAAAATGAAAGGTGCCAGCCTCTGTGCCGCACTTCAAGCAAGGTATTCAGAAAACCAAAAATTCAGGGTCAGGTATTAACATCTCAAATACAACATTTTAATCTAATTAATTAATTAATTCTTACTATAAAGTTATCTTTGGGGAATTTTTGTGGTCCCAAAGTGCAGAAAACTTCCATGTAATCTAAAGTTCTACAAGAAAATTAACCAATTTACTTTCTAATTCTAAAATAATAGTGCCAACCAAAGCCAATGCTGAATCATCTTGAAGTAGAAACTAAGGTGCATAACATAGAGCCCTACAGTCCCTTTCAGAATGATGGCACTTGCTCCTTAACTGTTGGAAATATTACCATCAGAGAACCCAAAGCTAAGTCCCTTCCCAGACTTGCTCAAGCTTAGGCCTCCTGTTCAGTGGCAGCCTGAGTCCCATGACTAGACATTGTGGAGATGGAGGGAAGAGGAGACTCCTCAATTGAAATAACTCTGAAGGGTCATTCCCCGCTACAGGACTCCCTGTGAAATCAGCTACCAAATTCTCCCTCAAATGAAATAACTGTTAAAACTCTCCCTTTCTTTAATGTCTCTCCAGCCACCCACCCTCCTTCCTGCTCCTTGTTCATGGTAGGAACCCTACTGTCCCAAGGGTAATTTCCTCTTTCCACTGGTTCAATTCTTTACCTCCTTGAGGTGTTTATTTAACATCACCTTCCTAATACAGCCTTTCCTGATTCCACATACATACACGCCTTTCTCTTTTCCCTCTTTAACTTACCTTTCTAATTATCAACATCTAATATATACGTGTTGGGTTTACTATTTCCACAAGCAAAGATAGAAGTACAAAGGATATTATTTGTTTTGAAGCTATATTCCTGTCAGGTAGTCTCAATTCTTTAATTCTACTTTGGTGACCTTTGCCTTTGGTGGTCTAGAAAGGGCTGTCAATGGTCCATAAGTATAGAAGATGGAGAGCCTCCTGATAACCTACTGGGAAGCATTAATTTATGGTTTCAAAATAACTGTGCCCCTAGCTGAGCACAGTAACTCAGGTTTATAGTTCCAGCTACTCAGGAGGCTGAGGAGGAGGACTGCTTGAGCCCAGGAGTTTGAGACCAGTCTGGACAACAGAGACCCCATCTCAAAACAAACAAATAAACAAATGAAGCAAAAATGCATGTAAAATGTTTACACCATGAGTGATTATTTTCAGGAGTTGGTGGGTATATCTCAATTACTAAGCTGCAGTCAATTCTTCTTGACTTTCATTTTTTTTAATTCATAAACAAAATATCTGAATCTCATAGAACTTAGTCATTTTTCCTGTTCAATTTTATCCTTAAAGCCTGGCAAATAAGAATGTACTTCTTTTTAAAAGAAGAATTCCTGCACCATTATTTTGAATGTGTATCATTATTAGAAAAGTAATTCTCCCAATAGTCCTGTGACTACTTAATTAAATGATAAGCTAGTACAGCTGATGCCTTTCTCAGAATTTAAATGAGTATTACTGAGCATTTTTTAAAAAAACATATACAATGTCAGAGCTACAATAAAATCCATTTTTTTCTTTTTTCTTTTTTCCCACCATCTTTTTTATTTTAAATTCATATATCATTATATATTATTTCATAAGCATTACCTCTTTGGAAAAGTACTGCCTCAGTCTTATGAATTTTTGCATGTACAAAATTTCCTAGCTCTTGTACTTACCCACTAACATCAATGGTTTCAGCAGAAACCTACTTCTGAAGCACAATCCCAGACCCTTCCTGCCTAGGAACAGGGGACCCTCTCATCATGGTGCTCTCAGCTGGTCTATTCCATTCCAGAGACCATATCCAAATATTTAATCCAGCCAAGGTAAAGTAGTAAAGCCAAATAGATATCACCACAAAATGTAGTCTATCTACATTCTTTATTCTGATCTGTATTTCTTATAAACTCTCAAAAGGAAGAAGATAAAGAAAATGAATGCTACTTGTGTTAAAAATAGTCACCAATTATAGACAAAAAAGACAAACTATTCATTATTATAAAATATTAGTGTTGTGTTTTGGATATGAGATATCCCCTAAAAATCTCCTGTACATGTGGGAATATTCAGAGGTGAAATGATTAGATTATGAGAGTTTTAACCTAATTGGTCTATCCTCCTTTGAATGGACTGACTTCGTGTTAACTATAGGCAAGTGGTATGTGGCTGGAGGAGGTGGTCACTGGGGATGTACCCTTGAAAGGTGCCTCTGCCCCAAGGCCCCCTCCCCACCCTCTGTCTGCTTCCAAACCTCTCCATGAGCTGAGCAGCTCCACTGTGCCCATCCCCCCTGATGTGCTACCTCATCTTGGGCCCAGAAGTTGGCCATCTACAGACTGAGACCACTGAAACAGTGAGTCCCAAATAAACTTGTCCTCCTCTAAGTTGTTCTTGTCAATTCTTTGGTCAAAAGCAAAGAAAAATCTAACTAAAACAATTAGCTATCTGCTTATAAAATAAAGCTTGATTCCTATCTCAGACCATTCTTTAGGATCCACATAAGTTAAAGGCCTATGAGCCCAGCCTGTAATCCCATTGACTCCAGAGGTTGAGGCTGGAGGATCAAGAGTTCAAAGCCAGCCTCAGCAAAAGGGAGGTGCTAAGCAACTCAGTGAGACCCTGTCTCTGAATAAAATTCAAAATAGGGCTGGGGATGTGGCTCAGTGGTTGAATGCTCCTAAATTCAATCTCTGGTAACCCACAAAATTAAAAAAACAAAAAGGTCTATGTATATGAAATTAAAAAATTACATTATAGCAATATGAGAAAAAAATGTATATATAACTGTTGGCCAAATAAATCATTCAAAAAATAAGACACAAAAAGTATAAACCATAAATTAAATAAGAAGTTAAAATTTTTGAATAACAAAACAAGCCATTGAAAACAGAAGAAAAATGACAAGAGGATATTCTTGTAAAAAAAAAATTAAAAGAAAGGATTAGGGCCCAGGATACATGAAGAACTTTTAAAACACAATAATAAAATGAAAAAAAAAAAAGAAAAAAAAAAGATCTGCACAGACACCTTACAAAGAAAGATATCTAGATGTAAACAAGCATATAAAGATGTTTACCACCATATGTCATTAGGGAATTACAAATTAAAATTGAAAGATGACACTGTGAGACTTTTTAGAATGGCTAAAATCCAAAATGCTGACAATACTGAAAGCTGACAAGAACGTGGAACAACAGGAAATTTCATTCCTTACTGGTAGGACTGCAAAAGGGTACAGACATTTGGAAAGAATTGTGAAGTTTCTTACAAAACTAAACATACTCTTACCATATGATACAGAAATTGTAAGTTGATATTTACCCAAATCTGTTGAAAACTAGTGTCTACACAAAAATTGGTGCATGCATGCTTTTAGCAGTTTTATTCATAACAGTCAAAACATAGAAGCAACCAAGATATCCCTCTGTAGGTGAAAGAACACACAGTGGTGCATTCTAACAATGGCATATAATTCAGCACTAAAAACAAATGTGCTACTAAGTTGTGAAGAGACATGGAAGAAACTTAAGAGCATATTATTAAGTGAAAAAAGCCAATCTGCCAGGCATGGTAGTACACACCTGTAATGCCAGCTATTTGGGAAACCGAGGTAGGAGGATTGCAAGTTCAGGGCCAACTTAACTAGCAAGACCCTGCCTCAAAATAAAAGAAAAAGGACTGGGAGTAGTTCAGTGGTAGAGCGATTACCTAGCATGTGCAAGGCTCGGGGTTCAATCAGAAAGGAAAGGGAGTAGAATTAATTGGTCATAACTTTCCTCGCCTTGTATTTGTATACACAACCGGGGTAACTCCACATTATGTACGGCCACAAGAGTGGAAACCTAATAGAATAAGTTATCCCTTATGTATGTATATTCTGCCAAAATACATTCTACTGTCGTGTATAACTAAAATTAAAATTTTTAAATTTAAAAAAAAAGAAAGGGAAGGGAAAGTAAAGGGGCCAATCTAAAAATACTACATACTGTATGTTTCTAACTATATAATATTCTGGAAAAGGTAAAACTATGGAGAAAGTAAAAAGATCAGTGGTTTCCAGGTGCGAGAGGGGAGAGAGAGTCAACTGGGTAGAACACAGAGAACTAAGACAATGGAATTTTCCTGTGTGGTTTCTTACCAGTGGACACACACCATTACATTTGTCAAAAATCCATAGACTGTACAACAACAAAAGTGAACACTGTGAATGATCGACTTTGGGTGACAATGATGTGTCAATGTAGGTTCATCAGTTGTTAACAAATATACCACTCTGTTGAGGGAGGTTGATAGCAGGGGAGACTGCACATGTATGGAAGGGCTATGGGGGAACTTTCTGTACTTTTCTCTTAGTTTTGCTGTGAACCTGAAACAGTTCTTTAAAAAAAAAATGTATATTTTAAAATATTATGCAACTATTTAAAAGAAGCAAAATATGCTAACATCAATTTCCTGAAGATAGATTATTGAATTTTAAAAGCACATTATGGATAGTTTATATATGATATGGTCTTATTTGTGTAATATGAATTAGGTACTAGATATGCCAAACCATTAATTGTATGTGCACCAAAAAAGTCTGGCTATGTACATTGTTAATACTGGTTCCTGGTGGTAAGAGCAGAGTAAGAAAAATAAAATTTCACTTTTTTCTTTGATTCATATAAATGTTCTATATTGTTTGAATGTTTTATAATAAACATTTTACTGTAGTAATACAAAACAATTTCAAAAGGACATCTACTTTTTAAACTAGCCTTCTATTCTTAAAATCTATTTTAAATCAGTGTTTATGAAAATGTGGTCCAAGAAATGCCTATGTCAAAAATCTCTGGGTGTCTATTAAGATTATATACTTCCTTGATCCCATCCCAACTCTAATAAATCAGGACCTGTAAGAGTGACACATAAGGCTTTATATGCCTAGCAACACCACATGATTCTTAAGAGCAGTTAAGTCAAAATGAATAATCACAGTTACCTAAATATCAACAAATGTCAACAATCTTGTGGATGAACACCTGCCAGTTGCCTGTCAGTCTAAAACTGAAAACAACAGTTAGAAACAGCCTGGTCCAAAGAAGGGAATAGCTAAATAACTAAAACAATGGCTAAAGTCATGTCATGAACCAAGGCACACTCTTAAGAAACACCGTTCCAAGGAAGGAAAGAATGTCAAATTCTGTAGAGATAAAAACTGCCAAATGTGCCTATCTTCCTTTCTCCCTCACATAATTCCCACCTGTTTATACACAGAAGCAACAATATCTGAGTAACTGTTTAATCATTCTAATATCGAAATGAATTTTCTCATGCTTAACACTGATGAGGTACAACCGAAGAATTAGCACTTTCTGAAGAGACCAGGACTTAAATGATTGTCAAATAAACTGATTTGTATATCCATTCCTACTGCCACTTGAAAATGCATCCTGCCTTGTATTATATTCTACATTTGAGTTAGACGTACAGATGCTGAAGACTAATTCACATACTGATCCCTTCTATCTTTCACTATTTGAAACATCTTTCAGAAACATACCCTAGAATTTCAGTTAGGCATCTGATACCTCTCTATAATACAGTCTAGAGCAGATTTATGCTACACTATGCTCGCCGAAGGGGCAGTTACTAGAGTAATAGAAGACTTTTCAATAATTGTCCCCATTACAAAAGCCCAAAGTTATTGGAGCAGGGCAGACTAACAAAGTTACCAAGATTCAATGTATTCACCTACATCCCACTTTTATCTCAAATTATAAAATTTTCTAAGAGTTCTCCCTTTTTTTTTTCTTTTAGCTTTATCTATAAGTGATCCTTCTTTCAGAAGTAATGAGTTATCCTGGATGTCTTTTGCTTCTTTTCCTGTTCGAAAAAGCACACATATTAAATTGCAGTTTCAGCCTCTTGCTGCAGATGGCATCCTATTTTATGCTGCACAACACTTAAAAGTGCAATCGGGTAAGGTTGACAGAATCCTTGCAGAAAAAATTTAAAATCCTAGTGAATTTTGAATAGTCTATTAAATAATATGTGTAATTTTTAACTTAGTCTGTAAAATATGTAAACACTTGATATGTTTATGTTTGTTTGTTACTGCCAGGGATATGCTTATGAATCTAGCTTCCCAAAAAATATAAATGCTAATAAAATAGCAAGAGGTTTTTGGAAATTAAAAGTTAGAAATATCCAAATATATAGTATATGCTTAATTTTATAACAATCTCATAAAATAAAGGTTTAAGTCGTGTTTATGGTTTCAATATTAGGTGTCTCCCAAAAGCTCATATGTAAGAAAATGCAATGTTAGAGGTGGAATGATTGGGTTATGAGAGCATTAGCCTAATCCACGTGTTAATCCTCTGATAGGGATTAACTAAGTGGCAACTGTAAGGTGTGCCTGGAGGAGGTGGAACATGGGGCGGGGCATACTTTTGGCATATATATATTTGTCAGGGGGAGTCACTCTGCTTCCTGGTACCATGTCCTGAGCGGTCTTCATCCACCACATCCTTCTACCATGATGGTCTACCTCATCTAGGGCATACAGCCATGAAGTCAGCAGTCTATGGAGTAAGACCTCTGAAACCTTGAGCATCAAATAACCTTTTCCTCCTGTAAAATTGTTCTTTTTGGGTCTTTTGATTACAGCAGCAAAAAAGCTGACTAAAACACCAAGCTTGATAGTCTTATGTCAAAAGTGATAAAATATGCATATAAAAATAAAGAAAAGGAAGATATGTATGATACATTCCAGGAAGACTTTCTACATTTATAGCTCTAAAAATTCTCTTTAAATTGTTCATTCATCCAAATAATAAATCTAGGATCCATGTTCCAAAGTCAGTTTATGCTTGTGAATTATAGGAGATGCAAATTCATCACAAAATATGGAATAAATACCCACATCGTATATTCCAATTTTAAAATGATTTTTAAGGTTCTATTAATTTGCTCTTGATTACAATACCTATCTCCAGAATTTTGGCAAAGACCTTGCAAATATAATTATATGATGAAATATTTAAAATGTTTACATGTGGCTTTCTTTCATCTCGCTTCCCAGAAAACAAATTTTTGGTATTGAGAAATAATTAAATCAGTTTATTTTGTGTCTCACAACAAAAATGGTATTCTGATTTTCACAATCTAATCTAAGTAATTCTTATAGTGGTGTCTTAATCTGCTGTTAAATGATGAGCATGTCAACGAGGTATGGTGGCACAAGCCTGTAACCCCAGCGGCTTGGGAGGCTAAGGCAGGAGGATTGAGACTTAGCAAGGCCCTGAGCAACTTAGTGAGGCCCTAAGCAACTTAGCATGACTCTGTCTCAAGATAATTTTTTTTTTCTTTTAGAGGGCTGGGGTTGTGGTTCAGTGGTTAAGCGCCCCTGAATTCAATCCCTGGGGTGGGGGGGAGATGAAAAAGTCAGAGAATTAGACCAAAGTATTTCCATCTCAATACACTGCTGAAATACGCTCAAAATCATTTCAAAAAGAAAATTTTAAAAGAGAAAAAACATGATTGAACTATATGTCTTAGAGAGATTTTGTTCTTTTGAGATTTGATAGTTGGGTTTAAATTCATGATGAAGTTTCCCCATGAAAATGCCAAATTCAAGGACTATACATAAAGAAAAATTTTCAGTTATAAAAGATATTAAAAGACAATCAGCTTCAGTTATTTTGCTCATTCACAAAGAAAAGAATCCTCAAGGTTGATGTAAACAGGACCTTTGTATAAGGTCAGAGATCAAGATATAGTTAGGATTGTGACTGGCCCAAGAATGTTGTAATGCAGTCTTATAGTGCATACTTGTATGAAATATAAAGCTCATACATGTTAATATCATAGGAGGGCAAGAGCATATTTTCTTATCTTCATTCAATGCATGTAGTTCAGTTCATGAGAGTAAAAATTTTCCTTTTCTCTACCATTAGACACTATTTACAAAGAGATTCATTAGTTTCACATCATGATTCATGCAACATTTGACACTTTTGTAGGGAAACCATGTATAATTTAAAATATTAAATTTAAACTTTAAGCCTGAGCATGGTGGCGCACACTTGTGATCCCAGCAGCTCAGGAGTATGAGGCAGGGCGTCGCAAGTTTAGAGCCAGCATCAGCAATTTAACAAGGCCCTAAGCAATTCAGGGAGATCCTATTTCTAAATAAAATACAAAAGAGGATTGGGGATGTGGCTCAGTGGTTAAGTACCCCTGGGTTTAATCCCCAGGACCCCCACTCCCAAAAATCTAAATTTTACATTCTTAGATTAACTTAAAGATAATTATCAGATGAAGGACATAAGCTTATTTTTTAGCAATCAAGAGGCATATTTTAGCAATTTTTGTATAAAAGTATTTAGAATGTTTCGTTTATTCCAGGCGCATAAAATGATTGCCTTGTACTTTCTATCTTTACAAAAAGCTATGTCTGATGTAAACACTAACCAAGTCTCATAGTCAATCTTCTGCTAAGAGTTAGTAAAGAATGCCAAACAGTTAATAAACAATGTCAAAACTCACAAATTTCAATATCAGTGATCAACTGGGTTTTCATCCGTAGAACAAGAAATTCCCAATGAACAAGTTTCCTATATTTCTTTAGAGGTTAATAATTTGAGCCCAGCGCTGTGGCGCACACCTGTAATCCAAGCGACTCGGGAGGCTGAGGTAGGAGGATCGTGAGTTCAAAGCCAGCCTCAGCAACTTAGCGAGGCCCTAAGCAACTCGGTGACACCCTGTCTCTAAATAAAAATACAAAATAGGACTGGGGATGTGGCTCAGTGGCCGAGTGTCCCTGGAAAAAAAAAATAATAATAATAATTTGAGCAGTCTTAAATAGGGTGAAAAATTTTTTTTAGCCGGGCATTTTTTTTTTTTTTTTTTTTTTTTTTTGCGGTGCTGAGGATTGAACCCAGGGCCTTGTGCTTGCGAGGCAGGCACTCTACCAACTGAGCTATATCCCCAGCCCAATAACATTTTTTTACAGATCGATTTTGGAAAAGATATTTTAAAGAGACAAAACAATGGTTTCTATTCATCTATATCTGTTAAAAATTTAACACTCAAAATGATTTTTTGATATATAAAATTATTACTATTTTGTTAAGAACTGATTCTTGATGTAATTCTTCCAAATGTGTATTTTTAAAAGTCTGGTCATCTACAATGTGAATTTAAAATATATTCAAATACTTAAAAAACAAAGTTCAAATTATCTTTGATTTTTCTAGAGAAAACAGTAAACTAAATTTTTCCAATATGCTATTTCTGTTGTCTCTTCACATGTATTAGGTCCTACAAGGTTTTTCTGGGGGTGGCAGATGATGGGGTACAGGCAATGGCAGAACACATGGGTAACTTGGCCAGTGATATTATAGATTATAGCTTTCCTAATCATGTTAACATTTTTATTGTAACAAAAAAGCTTTTTATTATAGGATTGTTTACTACAAGTAGAAAGAAGCTTCTTCCACAATCTGTGAAAGAGAAACTGGTTTGTGTTCATTTCCAGGCCACAAAGGTATATACAGGGTATTTTTCCCTTTAATATCAATATCAACTGTTTCGTTTTTCTAGTTTCCTGTTTTGAAAATGTAAATGATCCAATCTGTAATTTTTTCTTACATAAGCTGTAAGTTTGTAATGTTGCTTTTCTTTTTCCTTATACTTAGTATATTGAGTTAAAAATTATTGAAATAAACTGTTTTTGTTGAGAAATTTTAGAAAAACATTTTCACATTATAGGAAAAACACATTTTTCTCTTAAACTAAATGAGTATTTGAGAAGTATTCTCGATCATCTGACCCCACAACCCCACAAAGGTGTTCCCTTATTCAGTTATTTATCAGCACCTACTTGTGGCCAGGCACTGTGTTAGGCACTGAAGATAAACTCTAGGTCCAAATTCAACACAGATCCTATTCTTACAAAGCCTAGAAGCTAGTGGATGAAGCAGCTATTTATCAAATCATCACATATATAATGACATAGAAGATTGAATACTCACTTAAAAATTGAGAAAAATGATCAAAGAAGAGAACCATGTGCAGTTTGATAGGTGTAAAACTGTAGAATTGCCAAGTCTTTCAACCTTCTAGAATGCTCTGGTATAGTCTCGAAGGGAGAATGGAATGCAAAAGACACTATTTTGGGAAGGGAGGTAAGGAAGGAGGGCACTCCAAAGGAAGAGGGAAGAAGAGTAGCATAGTGTCAAATATTACTGGTTTAGAAAAGGGGTATGAAATGCTAGAGGAGACTATTAGGGGGAAGGTTTCTGTATGGCTTCTTATGTAAACCACTTTGCTCTCTTGAAGCCATCTTACATTGAAGAACTATATGCTTTCCCATATGTGTAGAGTTGCCTTTACTTTTCCTCCGAATGTCTTCCTGTAATTTCAGATGCTAGGGCATATTTCCTCTGAATGCCTCCCTGCAATTGCAGATGCTAGGTCATAGTTCATGTGACTATGTAATTATAAAATGAGGGAAGTGTTATGAAAGAGGGTAAAAATACTTAGGGGGTAAAAAAAATCCTGACCACCTTCAGGAAATCAAGGAATACTTCTCTGAGGAATGAGCTGAGGGATGAGCCTGAGTTCCCAATATTGAGATGGGATAGGATGGAGAAGTGTTCCAAGCAAACATGCACAAAGCTCCAATGCAGAAGGATGGAACCTCTAACAAGGTCATCATTGAAGTGGAGTGGCAAGGGGTAGAGAATGCACTCTAGGTAATGAGAGGGAGAGAAGCCAGGAAACTGCAGCACCTTTGTAGATTATGTTGAAGAGTTTAGGTGTCTATCCCAACAGTGGATACCATTAAAAGGTAGCCTAAGGATCACACCTTCATTTGAAAATATCATTTTAGCTTTAGTGTAGATAAGACAATTGGAAAAGAAAAAAAGTGTAGAGGTTTTTTGATCACTCCCAAGTGTGACTTGGCTTCAAGAATTAAATGTGAGGGAGGAGTGACTCACTGAGTTTGGGAAGACCGGAAGAGGCCAGGTTTATGGGAAGAAATTCACAAATCAGGATAAGCTTTGGCGCTTGAGATGCCTTTAAAACACACAAGTGGAAATCTCAGGTTAGGATCCATGTACTTGTAGACAGAACTGGAAGCCAAGAGAAACTGGAGAGCATATAATAAAGTTTTGACAGCACCTCTATACTGCTCTCATTCCCTTTCCCTTGCCTACCTCCCCAATTATTTTGTCAAAACAGAACCAATGGTTTGGAATAAAACATTCAAGTTATTATTTTTACACATTCACCTTCAACTAAATCATTTAAGAAAAATTTCAACTTAGTATAATTCATCTACTGATTAAAATTCTCTATGCTTAAGAGGGTCCCCTGCTCCTGCCAAAACCAAAGCTTCGTCTGACTGGCCACAAAAAGCAAGTTATTAATCAAAGTAGTGAAATTATTAAAACTTTATTTCTTTACAGGTGACTTTGTATGTCTCTCCCTAGTAAATGGTTTTGTTCATTTTCGCTATAACCTTGGTGACAGAACTGTCATTCTGGAAACTCTCCAAAAAGTAAACATTAATGGAAGCACTTGGCATGTGATTAAAGCTGGACGTGTTGGTGCTGAAGGCTACTTGGATCTAGATGGGATAAATGTAACAGGAAAAGCCTCTGCTAAAATGAGTTTTCTGGATACGAACACGGACTTCTATATTGGAGGAGTATCATCTTTACATCTTGTAAATCCCATGGCCATAGCAAACGAACCTGTGGGTTTTCAAGGTTGCATTCGAGAAGTTATTATAAATAATCAAGAATTGCAGTTATCTGAATTAGGGGCAAAAGGTGGCTCTAATGTGGGTGACTGTGATGGGACAGCTTGTGGGTACAACGTGTGCAGAAATGGGGGTAAATGCATAGTAAATGGTTCAACCTTTTCTTGTAGATGTTCACCACATTGGGCTGGAAATACATGTAATCAGTCTGTGTACTGTTTGAATAATCTTTGTCGCCACCAATCTCTATGTATACCTCATCAGTCATTTTCTTATAGTTGCCTGTGTACTTCAGGTTGGGTGGGAAGGTACTGTGAAAACAAAACTTCATTTTCAACTGCAAAGTTTATGGGTAATTCTTACATTAAATACATTGATCCAAATTACAAAACAAGGAACCTTCAGTTCACAACTGCATCCTTAAATTTCAGTACTACTGAAACAGAAGGCTTAATTATATGGATAGGGAAAGCTCAAAATGAAGAAAATGACTTTCTAGCTATGGGGCTTTATAATAAAACCTTGAAAATAGCAGTCAACCTAGGTGAAAGTGTCCCTGTATCCATGAGCTATAGCAAAGCCACATTCTGCTGCAACAAATGGCACCATATAGTTATAATTCAAAACCAAACTCTTATCAAAGCCTACCTAGATAGTAGTCTAATCCTTTCTGAGGACATTGATCCATACAAAAAGTTTGTTGCCCTAAACTATGATGGTATTTGCTATTTAGGAGGCTTTGAATATGGTCGAAAGGTAAATGTTGTTACTCAGGAGATTTTTAAGAGAGACTTCATTGGCAAAATTAAAGACGTATTTTTTCAGGATCCCCCCAAAATTGATTTCATCAAATCAGAGGGATACAATGTTTATAATGGAGATGAACAAAATTAGGTACCTAATACTGGAAATTTTAATATACAAAATGTGTAAATGTAGTTATTTGATAGTATTTTTCACATTGTTAACAAGTAAATGAAAATGTTACTATTAATAACTTTTAAAATGGCATATTCATGTCATAATAAGTATGAAGGCAAATACCCTGCAAAATATCTAAATTCAAAGTGGTTGCCTCTAGAACAGTGCTGAGGATTGTTGTTTACAACTCTTGTACAACTACTTGACTTTTTAAACCATATACCTATATAACTGATCAAATTTAAACTTTGTTTACACGTCTTTTAGTCTGCAAATCTCAAAACTGGCCATGAAACAAGTTCTGAATGTCACTGAAAATTACTTCATCCTGTTATCTTCTCAAACCTTTGATGGTAAATTTGTAAATCGTACAGGCTTTAGTTGCTTTTCCTACATCTAACAGATCTACGAATATGTTGATTTGACTTTATATATACATACATACATATATATATACCATCAAAAGTCTGAGAAGCTTTTGATGTTTTGCTCAAAAATCTTGTTTGCTCAAACACAAGATATTGATATAATTGTGAACAGCATTTCCACCTCCCACTCCCATGCCTCCATTGCATACCAAAATGTAATAATTACTGTTGTTACTTAGCATTTTCAGCAATTGATATCTGATGACAATTGTGGCAAGAAAACAAAATGACTGCATATGGCTCTACCTTGGAGCATTAACAGGTGGAAGAAGCTATGGGGAAGGTGTGGGGGTGGAAAAGAGCATTTAAAATTTAAAAGGAAATCTAATTATCCATCAAGTAAGAGGAGAAAATGTTACACAAAGAATGATGAATACATAGTAAATATCTATGCATATTTCAGCCACTCAAAAGGACTAGGTAATTTATAATATTACAGGTTTGCTTTTTGTTTTTGTCTTGTTACTTAGGCCACTCTAATCCAATAGGAAAGCTGTAGACACTCCTGGAAGAACACAGGAGCAAAGTTAAGAACTTTGGTACCATCAAATAGGGGACAAAGTGTTTCCACACATATTGTCCCATTAACACTAAATGTGTGAAAGTAGAATTTAAGGCAGACTTGCAGAAAATCTGCACAATGATTTGAAGGTTTTTGTTATTAAACAGAAACCACTCATGACAACTCCAATTTTTGAAGGAAAACTCTGATGCTTAACTTACACTGAAATTTGGATACTGAGACCATAAGGATGTTCTGAATAAACTCCTTTTGAAAGGTGATAATCAAACCTTTAAAAATATACATCATATGTGTGAAAGCAAGAAAGCTGTTCTATGGACAGTTACAAAAGTATCCTGGAAACTTTGGTCTGCACCTCACTCCCATCATATCAGGTCATGTGTTCTTTAAAGCAGCACTTCCAGGTGTGATCCAATGTCCTCTTTCCCAACAACAAATGTGTGTGAAGCAGATTTTCTTCATATACTCAAACAAAAAGACATATTGCAAACATTGAATTTAGAAGCTGATCAAAGAATACAGTTTTCTTCAAATATGCAAAAATGAAAACATTTGACACTCTTCTCACTAAACTGATTTAGTCTGGAAATTGTTTTTCATACAGATGTTATATTAACACAATGGAGGTATTGTTAAATTTAAAATATTAAAGTTATCACTTTAATTTCTAATATATTAAATAACTAGATAACCATATAAACAAAAGCTTTGGTGTTCTCAATAAACTGTAAGAGTGTAACAGGCCTCCAAATCAAGAAAGTTGGAAGTTTCTTTTTGAAGCTGCTTTTTGCAGCTGTAATTTTACATTCAAAGGTTGGATCCTTCCCATGTTGCTCACTGAATTCCAATTAAGCAACTGCATAAGAAATAGTTAAGATCTAAAAGCTGTTTCCTAGAGATTCTCCTGTCAGAATGACTTGGTAGTAACGTTTTTTCATCCTAAAACTCTGCAAAAATTCATGTGGGTCAATTATCAACATTCCTGTTTTTGCTATTTTACTGATGATGGTATTGATGATTTCCTATATGTGCTTTTTCAGCAGAAAATAAAAATTACTGATACAAAAGGACCTTTAAGATAATTTCACTGTTATGTTTCCGAAACAAAATGCTGAATGCAAACTTATAAAGGTGAATTATCTAAACCACTCAATGTCAGTATTTACCTTTTGAAAGACTCAAAAAATTCCTGGGGGGAGGGGGGACCCTTACTTTGGAAAAGAAAATCCTTTTAAAATAAAGAATATTCTTAAAAGACAACTTGGAACGAAACACCTACATATGTACACACAATGAACTATTTCATGTAAGTAGAGGTATTTTAGAGATATTTGGAGTTACACTGAATTCACTGCCACTTAAGTACAATAGCTGGGGTTTCCCTCAATGACGGTTCTATTAAGATTAAATTTAAGCCAGGCACAGTGGTGCATGCCTATAATCCCATCAGCTCAGGAGGCTGAGGCAGAAGGATCAAAGCCAGCCTCACCAAGAGAGGCACTAAGCAACTCGGTGAGACCCTGTTTCTAAATAAAATAAAAAACCAGTCTGGGGGTGTGGTTCAGTGGCCAAATGCCCCAGAGTTCAATCCCCAGTACTCCCCCCAAATGATTAAACTTAGACTTGAGTTTTTAAGACAACTTTGTTCTAGCTGTTGACTTAATACTTGTTTTCAACTCACCACACTACCTTCTTGCCGTATACATAAATTATGAAAATACTTTATGAAACAGCAATTAAAGAACTGAGGTGTTTGGCACTTTTAAAAGCAGAACCAAAAATGAACCCCAGTACTATGTATAACCATAATGAACTAATAAAAAATTTTAAACAGCAGCACCAATTTTACTTGTGATTTGTTCTGCGAGACATAAAACTAAATATTGCTTATTGTACTTTGTAAATCACTAGTAATTAGTAACCTGACCAATGTTTTAGAGAAATCTGAGAAGGGAAGAGTACAAGTGGCACATCCAAATGTTAAAATTAAGTAAAATTGTTTTTACTGAGTTATCAAGCTCTCATAATGCAAACTTAACTGATATACTTTACACAACTATTATTAAAAACTTGAGATGAGTGAAAACTTACCTATTAATAAGCAGTTTTATGTTAACACAGGATAGTTTTATACATTGCACAAGTATAAACAAATTGTAATACTCAAGCAGCTAATACCACTCCATTTTCTTCTCTATTGTTGGTATTATCTACTATGGCCTTAAATATTCCATAACTCCAAAAATCTAACATTAGCTCAACAACAACTAAGCTGTAATTAGTCAAAGATAGAACAATGGTCCTACAAAAAATGTCTACATTGTAATTACTGAAACATCTGCAAATACATTAAGCTACATAGCAAAGAGGAATTAAGATCATAGATGGAATTCAGTTTCTGCTGACCTTAAAATAGGAAGATCATCCTGTTTCTGGGTGGGTGAATATAATCATATGAGTCCTTAGAAAAGGAATGCACCCTGCTGACTCCCTGATCTTAGCGAGATTTATATCAGACTCATTTATAGAACCATGAAATATTAAATTGATGTGGTTTTATGGTAATTTCTCACAGCAGCAATAGAAAACTAAGAGGACTACAGGATTAAGATTTGTGATTTATATAACTTTGCAATTCTATACAAACTTGGAGTTGGACTCATCAGCGAAGGACTTCAGAAAGGCTGATGGAAGAAGAGGGGTATGAAAGGGATACAAAACAATTAGGCTTTTTGCTCCTCACTCTCATTCTCAATTCTCAAAGCACAACTGCCAAGCACACAGAATTTGGAAAAAAAGCAGACCTTAGGTAGGATTCCAATTCTGTAAACAGCAGTCTAACTTTGGGCAACTTTTCTAAGTTCCAGTTTCCTCAGCTCTAATATAACTCTTTGCCTTTCAAGGATCAGCAAGGCTCATATTAAGTATTCAACACATGGCTTGGCACAGAGGGCACACGTTTTTGTATCACCTACAAGGGACGAACTTTATACAAAATGAGATAACCTGGTACATTTTACTTAACAGAGATATATACAAGCTATTTTAGAATCATCCTAAATCTTTAAAAATGTCAAACTTTTTGTAAAGAGCAAGTTTTCCTTAAAATAGGAAAAACTGAAAGATGCAATTTATAGACTTCACTAGTTTAAGGCTGGTTGTAGGTGAGACTCAAGAGCCTTAAGAATGGTTTTGGATCTACTACTCAACAAAAATGCTTCTTATTTTCCCATTCTTTTCTCACAAGGAAAACCGAGTGCTTAGTATGGCTTTCCTGCCTCTCCACAATATTCCAGTCAACCAGGGTTTGTTAAGAGACCTAGTTCTGGGACAGGGGAGAAGCTCAGTGGTAGGAGGGCTTGCCTAACCTGTACTCTAGGCACGAGACTATGGGTTCAATTCCCAGCACCATTAAAAAAAAAAAAAAAAAAATCTGGTTCTAAGATTTAGTAGTCTTGTAATTCTGAGATGGCCAACACTAGCTGGAGGCTATTTAGGCTTTGTCTATTTAAAACAAAAAAACCAAAAAACTTGTTCAAGATTCAATGAGCTGAGTGCAATGGTGCATGCCTGTAATCCCAGCAGATCTGAAGGCTGAGGCAGGAGGATCCCTAGTACCAAAAAAAAGAAAGAAAAAAAAATTCAATGAGATACAAGCCAGGTGTGGTGGTGCACACCTATAATCCCAGCAACTTGGGAGGCTGAGGTTGGAGGATTGCAAGTGCAAAGCAGGTCTCAGCAACTAAGCAAGGCCCTAAGTAAACTTAACAAAACCCTGCTTGAAAAATGAAAAGGGCTGGGGATGTGGCTCATTGGTTAAGCAAACCCTGGGTCCAATCCTTGGTTCAAAAAAAAGAAAAGAAAAAGAAAATCAACGAAATATGAACAAGAAATTTCAGAGTAAGCATCAAAGTATAAAGCTCAGCTAAACAGTGTCCAAAAATTACATAAAGGCTTTCTTCCATTCAATAACTTATTGTTTTTAACTTGTACCTTAGAAATCTGGTGTCAGATCAACCCCTGAACCACGTAGATAAAAGCAGATTTACTGAAAACATACATGTTTTTAACCCCTCGACAATTCCTTCATAAAGATGAAGAAATATAAAAGATGACTGATTTTCGGCTTATTTGGCGACTTTTTTTCCACCCAAACAAGTTAATTTCCAAAAGAAAAGCTGAACAAAGTTAAACAGACATTATTTAAATAAAAGTGCCTCATTTTAAAACTTTCATGATAATAAATTTCAGAAGATAAGGATTTTTTTAAAAAAGGTGTTGCAAATTAGGAGAAAATTTGGTTTTGGGTTCTGAATTTCCTCTCCAAAAAAACAGCAAGGCTAATTCATTTTAAAACCAAATTTCAACTGTATTCTTCAGAATCTTTAAGAAAACAATCTTCTTAACTTTGTGGAGTTATTTATATTTTTCTTCAGAGGCGTAGGTAGATAACAAAGTATAGTTTCTCTGCCCCATCCCTTTTTATTGGTCTGAAGTGGCAGCATCATTCATTAGCTATTGCTTGAAATTATACATGTCAATGGAGTATGTATTTCAGGGTGCAATTAAATTGAGATTTGGATGAACCTTAGCCTCCACGTGCTTTATATTTCAAATATAACTGACATATTAAACTGTACTGTATCCTATAAACAAATCAGGGTTAATTATGAATTTCACAAGAAAGATTCAAAATGTTTCTCAGTTAAAATTTTGTGGTCATACAATGACTAGAGAGTCGGTAACAAAATTTGATGGTATACGAGTTTTCAGTAACATATCAAATAAATGGGTTAACTCCAATTTTTCATTAGCAGTTCTACATATAATCTCTTCAGAACTATACAATTTATCTCAGCTTGTAATGTAAGGTGTAAAAACAATCGTTTTCACCCTCGCTTAATGCCTGACACAGTTAGCTATGTCTAGATGTTCTTGTCTGATTAAGAGAAGAATAATGTCTAAAGAGTAAAGCTTTAAAGAAGAAATTCTTTTACTGCTGAATTTTAAATCACACACACAAAATAGGTGAGAAATTCTTTTATCATATTTAGAATCAAAATATCCCTTAAAATATTTACATTTTACAGTAAAAAGGATAGCAAAACACAAGATCATGTACAAGCTTAAGTATTCAAGTTTCTGAAGAGCCCAAAAGGAAAATAATAGCCTACAACAAAGCTGTAGTATATAGTAATAAATGCCTTCAATGAGATTAAAGCAATGAAAGTACTCCGTGGACTTCTGATTCTCAAAAACTGCTCAATTAAATGATTAGTACAGTCTGATTATGAACTTGCTTGGCTTTTTGTTGCTCCTCTACGGTTTCTTTAAAAACAGTGCAATTTAAAACAAAGTTACAGAGCACACATTACTCTCAAATTAGTCATTATATAAAGGACATTCACTAGAGGCAGTAAATATATTTCATAGTTAACCATATTTACCAATTAAGGAATAAAAACTAAAATTTCTAAGCCTTTATTGCATATTAATAAAACAAATCTTTGAATATACAGCAATGTAAAACTTTAAAAATATTAAATTCCTATAACTAGGGACAGTTGGTATGAAGAAAGGGATGATGAGCACTGGTACAGAGCACTCTGTACCAACACAGAGAAGTTATTGTTCTGCAAACCACCAATAGTAAAAATTTTAAAGATGGCACAATCCTAGCAGGCAATCTTATAAAGACAGAACATTTGACAGTTATTTAAATGTAATCTTGAAGCAGCCTGCAAATTTTACCTTTTGCTTTTAGCTCTGTCATTGTGGTCCCTATCTTTGTGGTACCTATCCCTGTCTTTATCCCCTTCTCTATGTTTACTTTTCTCTCGGTCCTTGTCCTTTTCATGGTCTTCACTTTTAGGTTTGTCTGGTTTCTTGTCTACATTCCTACTATCTCTGCTTGCTTTTCCATCTGCTCCTCGATCACCATGTGATAACCGTGCCCTCTCTTTATCTTTGTGCCCTCCTTCCTCCCTGCTTTTTCTGTCTCTGTCCTTGTCTTGACTTCTGTCTCTGCGTCTGTGTCTTTCAGATTCTTGTTCCCATTCCTTTTCGTGTCTCTCTCTTTTCAAGTGGTGTGAATCACTATAAAATCTCTGGCGGTCCCCTTTACCCCTATTAAATGGCCTATCCAGTTGTTGGTCTTGCCTACCCCAAGGGTCACTATGACGCCTTTCTGGTCTCCGAATGTCTTTAACCTGGTAAAAATTTTGTGGGCCTATGTATCTTGATGCTTGCGAAAGGGGACCCATCATACGTTGTGGCTGGCCTGGGAGATGAACAACAGGTGGCCAGGGAACCATGGGATTTTGAGTAAAGCCAAAACCTGGAGGAGGAAGTAATGGAGGTGGTAAATGTGGCGGAAATCCAAACATGCTTTGTGGGGGAAAATTAGGAGGCCCTGGAAATGGAAATCCAGGAGGGCTAGACTTTAAATGCTGAAGGTTGGGCTGCTGTGGTCTCATGGGTGAAAAGTTTGCACTTGTTCTGGGGCTGGTGCTTCTGGAAGTAAAGCTGGTGCTTTTAGAAGGAAATTCTGATTGGCATGTGTTTCCAACCTCAAAATGAGATGTTGTTGCAGCTGATCCTCTTCTAAATGGGTGCACCGTTTCAATATTTTGGGTTAAAATATCCTCCTGTGAGGGTTTTGCTTGTTCTGTTTGGGAAGAAGGAAAGTTTTCTACTGATGGTGAGTTCTGTGCAACCTTGGAATTATCATTCTGCTGAACACAGGAGATTTTCTCTACAGAAGACAACTTTTCCTCCACATTGATTTGTTCTGTTAAGTGCTCCTTGTTGTGTGACAGACCAGGTAAGGTGTTTTTTTCTCCATTCCGGCAACTATCTCCATCTTTGCTTTCTGAAGCAGTTATCTGCTGACTCCGTCCTGCTGCTTGCCTAGGATCCCTTTTCAGATTGATAAACTGTGGGGATCTTGTTGTATTAGCAACAAGAGTTTCACTGCAACTCACGTTACCATCTACATTTCCTTTCCCTACATTAGACCTGCATGGAGAACTATTAGAAGTCTGATTATCTTGCAAATTATTCTCCTGATCTTGGAGCAACTGTCTTTTTAATGTTCTCTCTTTACTCTCCACGGTTTCCTCTTGTTTTGACTGAATTGATAAATTTGTTAAGAATGCTTCTGTAGAAACATCTGGTGGTTTACCTCTGAGACTAAGATTTGTCAAGGGCCCTGGAGCAATGGAAGAGGATCCCACTAATGATGTTTCTTCTCCCCCTAGTACTGAATTACCTGTAGATTCTGAAAGATTATCTACTTTAACTTTTACCTCCTTGGCTTCTCCATCAGTTACTTCCATTTTATCTGCTTTCTCTGCTTTTGTGTTGGTTTGCTCATTTATAAAGGGAATTTCTTTAACAGTGTTTTGTTCTATCACTGACTGAGCCTGCTCATAAACTTGACCAGTGGTGCCCAAAAGGCTCTGAAGTATATCATCGACAGGAAGAGGTTTATTTGCTAATTCAAGAGTAGAAGGTTGATTTTCCCAGCCAATTAACACCCCAGGAAGGAATCTTAATGGTTTTGGTGGCTCTTGTTTGCTGACTTCCATTAAAGGTTCAACTGCTGTTGGAAGGTCTTCCTGAAGAATTTGCTGAGGTTTGTTTCTTTGTTTGTGTAGTACAGTTGTAAAGGAATTAAAAAAGTCATTTTCCTCCTCTGGTGCTTCCTCTGTAGAAGTTTCTATTTTACTTTTTTTGTCAGGTGGCAAGGCTATAGGTATATTTTCAGGAGCCTCAGCTATATGACTCGTTCCAGCACTAGCACTATGCTGCCGCTTCAGCTTCTGACGAATAATTAAGCCCAACAATAGATTGGGTCGATGCAGTTCAAGACCTATATAAAATAAAAAACATCAATTTTTAATCATTACATAAAAGGGTAAATTCTACATCTAATTTACTACAAGCTATTTAATGGGTGCTTAGCCCTGTCAAGTCATCTCTAGGAGGCTGGATCCCAAGAAAGCAAAAGTCATTTTTCCACTCTGGTCCTAATTCCCACTTTATATTAATCTCACTCTATTGTTAAAACATGTACCTACCAGGTCCATCGAAAGGCACAAGAGGATGTGGAATTTTATCTGCAGCACCCAAAGGAATAAGGTACATATCTTTAACCTGCTTCATGTTGTTAGCAGCTACCCCATAGCGCTTTCTGCTACTGAAGTATGCAAACAGCAAAGTGTAAGAAATTTGATCTTCTTCAGTTACCGGTGTAAAGCGAACCACACAAATTTCCTATTCAAGAAAGTAACAAATAGTTGTTTTAAATAACCTAAAAATAGCTTTATTTTAAATACTATTTCTCAATTAGAATACATGAATTTAAATACAGGTGAGAAGACTAAAAGGAAGCAAGTCTTAAGGTAACTACTGATTCACTGATGAGCTTGCTTTATCTGCTGGCAATCCATTACAAATTGAGTACCAAGGTGATTAATCACTTGGTCAAGGTGACACAACTTATTAGTAGCACAGATGATACTGAAACCCAAGTCTTTGATATCTATACCAAACTCTGACTTCCAATGCTAAAACCTCCAGAGAGCAGCCTATATTTTTGATACACTGTGAATTAATGGTAAACAACTATTCCACCATTCCCAATGGATCCCCAGAACTGCAGATATTATTCAACCTCACATATGAAAAAGTTTATAAATTCATAAATTACTTGCAATAAGAGATTAACAATAATAATAAAATAGAACAATCATATTACAATATATTAGTATCAATGCTCTTCGGCTTTGAGGCCATTATTATATGACCACAAGCACTGTGATACCATGACAGTTACTCTAATAACCAGAATGATTATTATGTCACTAGCCAGTGAGTAGTGTACACAGCATGGATCTTGGATACATTGTTTTCCACCCATCCTGGGTGGGAAAACAATAGGATGGAGCAAGATTTCATCACACTACTCAGAACACAATTTAAAATTTATGAGTTACTTCTGGAATTTTCCATTTAGTATTTGTGAACCATAGCTGGCTGCAGGTAACTGAAAACTCAAAAAGCGAGCTGCCATATAAAGGAAGACTGACATATATCTCAAACACAAATCTATTGATACTCAAGTTTACAGGAATTGAATTTAGGAACACAAAGGGACTGGGTGAAAAGACTTCAAATGCACACAGACCTTAAATTTTGTAAAGTCATTTGGCTAACTCGCCAAATTTGCTGTTTGCCTCTGGTTCTTGGCTTTGGTTCAAATAGAAAAGAAAGTCATAATTTGGTATTAAATGGATGCTTCTCCATGAAGGCATACAGTCAAAATGGGGAGAGCCAGATCTGGTGCAAAGCCTAAAACTGATGCAACCCCTAGGGGAAACAAGTGAATGAGATGAACTCTGGCTCTACCTCTTATACAAGGTCTATCATCTAAACTGCCTGACTTTAGATTAAAAATCATCATACATATATGGTTGTATATCCCTAATGTGATAATCCAAAATCTGAAATACCCCCAAACCTGAAACTTTTTGCATGCCAACATATAAAAAATTCCACAACTGACCTCACATGACAGGATATGAAACAAAGGTACCCTAAACATACTATATATATATATATGCATATATATATATATGTAGATATATAGATATATATACACACACACAATTACATTCAGGCTATGTGTATAAGGTAGTATAAGAAACATAAAGGTATTTTGTATTTAGACTTGGGTCTCATTCCCAAGTCTATTATGTCATATAAATATTCCCAAATCCAAAAAATCTAACATCTGAATCACTTCTGGTCTCAAGCATTTCAGATAAGGTCAAGTTGTATTAATAACAATTTTCATAATGTTTAAATTAGTTCAAGTTGAGGCAATAAAGTACTAGGCTGTCATACATGGGTAGATTCAAGAGTGATTCCCAAAATATTTGAGTAATACTCCCTGTTTTTATTACCACGAGAAAGTGGCGGCCAATAAATGCAGTCATTTTTTATACTGTCTCCAAGTTTATTATATTCTCACACTATATCAAGTTAACTTCTAATATTTATATTGGAAAAAATGACCCTTTTTGGTTTAAGATTATCCATTTTGGATTACTTCAAAGAAAAACTGAAAATTTCCAGAAAAGGCAAAAAATTAATGTTCTCTTAAGATTTATTTATCAAATGCCTCTAATATGCTACTATCAGATCACTTGAAGTGAAAAACAACTTCCAATGATTAAATTATTCCTTTGTAATACTATTCTGTGAGTTACAAAAAAAAGATATAAAATATTTAAAGGAAAAAGAAAAATAATATCACAATAAAGGCTACTAATTATTTCCTAGTATGTATTCTCCTTCTTTCTGACTATCACTAACAAGGCCTTAACTTTCAGCTGGGTACATGACTATCCAAAAGAAATTCCTTTCCCAGCTTCCCCTGCAACTATGTATGGCTATGTGACTAACTTCCAGCCAGTGGAAGTTAAGAGAAATGAAGTGACAAATACAATTTCTGGGTCTTTCCCTTACACAACTCAACAAACAGTCTTCATTTATTCTCATTTGGTACTGATGAGTCAGCTTTTACCATATCCAACTGATGAAGGAAAACACTTTTGTAAATAATGACAAGAAGGTGCCTGGTTCCTAAATGATCCTATAAAATCAGAGCCACCTAACCACTTTGAACTACTAGCCTAACAGAAAAAAAAATCTTTGTGTTGTTTAAACCATTATATTATAGAGTTTCTTTATTACAAAAGATTAGCAATGCCCTAACTAAAACAAACACCTATAATTGAAGCAAGGCAGAATTCCAGATGAATTTCAATACTTACTATAAAACATTTCTTTGAAAATATTTAGAGAAGCCACAGAGAAAGCATACCAGAAAGCACAAAATAAAAAGGAATGCCGGGTTGTTTTGAGCTATACCAAATGGCTTTAGTTAGTTTTGTGAGGTATATTATGAACATCTGGAATTTGTACTGGCTCTCTTTCCCAGGAGACCATGCATCCTTGCATTAGAACTCTGAGTAGTTTATTTTGCAAATATTTTCCCATGCTGATATTGTGAAAAAAGTATTCCTCACCTTGGTTCCTGATGCTTTTATTTTTTCCACATAATCCCAAACTGTCTGAGGTGATATCCTGCCACCTACTTGAATGCTATCTGGTAGATCCTATGGTAAAAAAAGTAAGTGATCAATTTGTACAAAATGTCTTCAGTATATTATTCATAATTAACACAAATTTAGCTTTAAGACCAATTTGAAAGGCTAATGAGAATAAGTAAATGTAGCTGGGATTGTAGATCAGTGATGCACACACATACCACACAAAGTTCAACTTCCCCACAAAGTAAATACAAATATATCAGAAAACATAATACAATACAGAGAGAACAATCAGGTTTTATCTCAAATGTCAATTCCAAAGGAATGATGCCTAAAATAACAACTATTAAAAATCTTAAGGGCTGGGAATACAGCTCAGTTGGCAGAGTGCTTGCCCTGCAAGCACAAGGCCCTGGGTTCAATCCCCAGCACCACAAAAATAAATCTTAGGGCCAGGTGAGTTAGTGCAAGCCTATAATCCTAGCAACTCAGGAGACTGAGGCAGGAGGATCATGAATTTGAAGCCAGGCTTAGTAACCTAGTGAGATCCTAAGTAACTTAAGAGATAGACCCTGTCTCAAAAATGAAAAAATTAGAAAGGGCTAGGAGTGTAGATTCATGGTAAAGTGTCCCTGGGTTCAATCCCCAATGCACAAAAAAAAAAAAAAAAAAAGCAAACAAGCAAACATACCACGTAACAATCCAGGAAAAGTACAAGACGTTTCAGAATATTCAGAGAGAAATGGGAAATGGTTCCCACTTGTCTAGTTCTTTTGTTTGTTTTTGGTGATAGTAGGCCGAGATATTCCTTAATCATTAACATCTGAATTTCAGGTTATCAAATTTAATTATAAAGGATATTTGTTCAGAGAAGAAAAATATTGTAATAACGCAAGGCATTTTTTAAAAAAGTATGATCTTTCTATATATAAACAACTATATATAAAATCAGTAAAAAATATTAAAAGATAATAATAAAAGAATATTTACAACTTTCTTCAATCTATCCCTATTTTTTCCATGAAGTCTAATGAAAATCACAGAAGCATAATTAGTTGATATTAAATTCACTTAAGTTTATACTTTAAATCTGGGGGAGGATTTTAGTTCGAATCAAACTAAAAATAACTGGAAAACCTAAGTGGAGTTCTGCAATCACAGAGAGGAAAATAATTGTGTATAAAATCAAAAGAGTTCCATAGTTCAGGACCTAATTCTCAATTCAAGAGAGTTATCTTCACCATGACTTAAATCAAAGAGTAAATTTCTCAATTTTTTCCAAAAAGAACAGTATCACTGGCTCATTTTTCTCCTGAACAATTTCGCATTTCAAAAATATTATTTATCAAGCAAACTATGTAAATGTGTCTTAACAACCTACAAACACAACTATCAAACAAACTGATCAACATTAGCTAAACAATATTACATTCAACTAATTTCAGCCTGATCAAAAGATAATTAAAGTTTAGGTTACCCTTAGAAAGAACAAGCATATGATTCAGGCTTTTTGAAATACTGTAAAGAATTTTTTTTAAAACTGTATCTTTATGGTCACTGGACTGAGAATGAATGAAAAAGGATGTCAGATATGAACGTAACAGCAAAATATAATCTCAACATAAATATAATACATGTGTACTGGTTTGTCTTCCTTTGACACCCACACAAATATATTTCGTTTGAAATAGTCAAAAAATGTCATACTTTGTCATTAATCATGATATTATGATGCTACTGCTGTTTATTTTCTATAAATACTATGTAATAGTTTCTTCCTATTCCTTCAGGTATAAAATCAACAAGGGTATCATTGTAACAAGTATGGTCATTATTCTCATGGGACTGTAAACTAATTGTAAAGCATCAACTTCCAGTCAACATCATGTTCACAGAAATAGCAGGTAAGATCTATAATCATGAAGCTGGAAAAGTATAAGTAATAGGAGAATCAGAAGACTTATTTAACAATAAAAAATCTGCTGATGGGCTGAACACTGAAGGCCATAAGCATGTCAATCATTTATGTAAGTCTATCTGAAGACAAACTTGGATATTCATACAAACACAATCTTTGGTTTTTAATTCTCTGACATACTGAAATACATCTCAAAAAGAATAAAGGATGTTTGGGTCGAAAACCTTCAGAGTATAGTATTCTACAATTCTATAAATCCATTTGTGAATTCATAATTCCATTACTTGAACTATTTAAGAATTACTATTAATAAACATTTTTTATTATTAGATGTACATTGTTTTCCTGCCTATTGCTTTTGGAAACATGCAAGTCACTCAGGCACAGAATGACAGAAAAGTTCACAGTACCTCTGTCAAGTATTCAGGGGAGCCAGATACTGGGTAAGCTTTGGTAACAAATTTTGCCACAGAAGGCATGTTTATAAAACCTTTCCAGATAAAGTTCAATCGAGCCAGGAAGGTAGACTCAACTTCAACAGTTCCAGGCATCTCTGGACTAAAAATGATATTAAGAAGTTAGCAACCTGAAGATCCACTAACAAATTTACTTTCTACTTACTCATCAGTTACTGCTATTTTAGCAGGTCAAGAAGACCATACTACATAGAGGCTACCAAAAAAAGTTTACATTTTTCACTTTATGAAATTACATTCACATTTACAGTCATGTTTCACATAGACAGCCAATTGGCTAGTTTAGGCAGGCAGGCCCAGTGAAGTCAGAATGATTTTCTTTTAATAATTTATCCCCTGCCTCTCAGGAACAGCATAATTAGAGTTGTTAAGCATTTCCCCACACACTCAACTCTCTCATTCTAACCACTCAAAATAAATTAACTTTCATTCTTTTATCTCAGTTTAGAGTACAAGAAAGGTATAATTACTGTCTCAAAAGAAAGGTTCTTAAGAAATATGTCACTTTTCTGTTTCTGAGTACTTTCAGGCATAACTTAGCAAAAATCTACAATGATTATTAGAGAAATTATAACAAAACTACCGTGGAGCAGGAGAGAATGTTGATTTTGGAGACTCCTGTTTCTCCTCTTCAAAGAATTCAGAAGCTAAAATATTGGAAGTTGAGGATAATGCATCTGCTATACTTTCTGCTTCATTGTCTGAATGTTTCCGAGCTACTCCAACAACAACTTTCACTTTTTTTGGAGAAAGATCATCTACAGGTGGTGCCATTCGACCTAATGCCAGAAGATACCAGAAGATAACGAACCACTATTGTTAACTGCAATTGTATAACTTGATTTCTGTTTCTAAGTTATTTCAGTTTCTCTGATCCAATTATTAAGTAACCATACATTTCCTGGGGTAATATCTAACTATTATCATTTCATTATATCATAATATAATGAATTATCTTACACCTGTACTTAATAAGCAACATAAATACAGTACATTAGTACTGGTTTGTTTTCCTTTGGCACCCACGGTGTTATCCCCACTTGTCGACCCTTAAGGAACTAAGCTAATATGAAATGCAATTCACAGCATGATGTGGAGGATTCTACCTGTACTATATTTAATTTCCCTTTTGAATCACTTTACAATTACCTCCTAAATGTATCATGGGTAAAATGGACAAAATAGTAAAATTCTTCTCTTATTGATATGAAAAATTAGGAAAAGAAGGTTAAGCAATTTAGACATGCTAAAATTAAAATATTGTAACAAGAACCCCAAATAGGTTTCTTGGTCTCCTGAAACATTTTTATCTAAGTATATCAAAATCCAACAGTACTGGGAAATAACATACAGACCTGTACATATCCATCCTACTTGGTGCCATGTAGAGCATCAGTTCAGACTACACATGCACACCGCAGCACTACTTAGTTACTAAAACATGAAAACTATTAGTAAAGTTTAAAAGATTGTAAATTATAATAGCAAGAAGGAAAAAAATAGGTCAAGTTAGTAGTATTTAACAAATGTTCTTCTGTGCTGTTAAATTTACATATCTCTTATGTTCCTGTGTGTATATGTATTTTGCTTTTGAACTAAAGTTTCATAAAATCAACTTTTATAAGCATCATTCACAGTGATATTCTCTAGCCTGTTTTTGTTTGTTTTGAAATGCTCATCACTACTTATAAAAACCAATTTCACTGCTACTACTGACTGTGAAGTTTGAAAAAATATTTATAAGATACTTGAAAAATGTGATCTCTAAATATCTCTTCAATCAAATGATATGCCTCTCTCCTCTTCTTTAATTTAATTCAGTTCATGTCATTCCCACTATCTAAAACGTTCTTGCCCTCCTCTCCATAGGAACACCTCAACCTTCACATCTTGGCTTCAGTGTCAATTCTTCAACCAACAATTCTTGAGACCCCAGTGCAGGCTATGTCTTCTTGCCAAATACATTTCAACAATTGTATTTCTGTAACTTAAACAATCATCTGCCTTTACTACTTGACATCAGACTTTTTTACCACTACATTTTCTGTTTCTCAGCAAAGTACCTGACAAAAAGAGCTCAATAAATGCTTACTGAATGAATAACCAAGATAAGAATACAAGAGAAAAGGTAATTTCTGAACAAAAGATACAGAATAACCAATACAATAATGAAGGAGAACAAACTCAGAGAACTAAGAATACCTGCTTTCAGGACTTAACTACAAATTTAAAGTAACCAAAAGAGTGTGGTATTGGCATAAGAACAAGCAAAGAGATTAATGGAACAGAACACATGAGATATCAAGCACTGAAAAGACATGGAAGAACCTTAAATACATGAAATAAGTGGGAGAAGCCAATCTGAAAATGTTACATACTATATGATTCCAACTATATGATAGTCTCGAAAGAGACAAAACTATGCAAGAAGTAAAAAGAATAGTCGTTACCAGCTTTTGATGAGTGTGGTGGGAGGAAGGGTGAAGAGTACAGAGAATTTTTAGGGCAAGGAAAATACCATTATATGGTACTACAATTGGATTCATATCATTGTACATTTGTCCAAACCCACAGAATGTACCACTAAGAATGAACTTGAACATAAATGATGGACTTTGGGTGATTACCATGTGACAATATAGGTTCATCAATTACAACAACTATACCTCTCTGGTGGAGGGTACAGAAAATGGGAGAGGATATGCATATGTGGAATAAGGTGGTCTATAGAAAATCTCTGCATCTTCTTAATTTTGTTGACACCGTAAAATTGCTCTAAAAACCATCTTTAATATAAAGTAATTTCTGATTTATTTTGTTATATAAAATAATAAAATATATGAATGCTATTTTACTCCTTCACCTTAGCAAACGACAGTATAATTACAACTGCCCACAATTTCTGATGTTCATTCTAATTGTTAAATTCTTGTCATTTAACCTTGGCAAGGGTTAAGTTCAGGGCCCATATAATACAATTAAGTATCAATCTATACCTCAAACCCTGAAAACCATGTCACATGAAAATATGCTACTGTTCAGAGTAGGTGGGTGCTATACCACAAGAACTGAGACAATAAAACCTACTTAAATTACAAATATTAATACAGAAGAAAAATTTCAATTACCTATGCAAATTTTGCAGTTAAGATCAAAAAGATGCTGTCTGTGTTGACTAGTAGTATCTTTAGACATGGAATCAAGCTCTTCTTTTTGTTTTTCAGATCCCTCAGGCTTCTCTAGTGACTTACTGGCTGTAGGTTCCTAGTAATAAAGGAGAGAAAAAATTAGTTTTACCCAGTAAAATATGGCCTCAATTACAAAACATCTTTGTATTTCCACTGATATTTTTCCAAAATGGAATTATCATACTCATAGTTTTTACCATTTCTTTTGAAAAAGGTGGCTATTAGTTAAAATAAAACCAAAGCTCAAAATTCTTAACTCTTCAAAGCTTTTAATAAGATTTAGAATTATTTTCTCATTAAAATGTGAAAACATAAAAGCTATACCAGCTCTCACATTTAGTCTAAGACCTCCATATTTCTAAACCTATGAAGAATTACTGCATCAAAGTACCCCAGTAATCTACATCATAACAAGTTCTTTAAAAAGGTGCCCACACTGCAAATAACCTACATACTAAGAGAAAAAATATTACAATCTCAAAAAACATTAAATCGATAAGTACTTTAGACAGTTTTAAATTTTTTTTCTTTCTACTTTATGAACATTAAGCAAAAACATCTTTCCTGAATCTTATTTTTTTTAGTTATAAAACACACATCTATTATCTTTACCTGAATCTCCATGACTGCTTCTTGTTCTTTCATTGGGGCATCACTCTCAATTTCTATTTCACCTTTATGAGTTATTTTTGTGATTGGTCGTCTTTCCACTTCTCTCTGCTCTTTCTCAATCATCTCTATGGTCTAACAAGAAATATTTTAAAGGAAAGATTTAATTTAAAATATGTATTTCCGGGCTGGGGATATAGCTCAGTTAGTTGGTAGAGTGTTTGCCTCGCAAGCACAAGGCCCTGGGTTCAATCCCCAGCACCACCAAAAAAAAAAAAAAAAAAAAAAAAAAAATTGTGTGTGTGCGCACATGTGTATGTCTATATATATATTACAAAACTCAATAAAAAAACAAAGAACTTATTTTAAAAAAATAAATAAATAAAATATGTATTTCCAAATTTATGCTTTAAATAATAAAAGCTTACCTAAAAATCAAAGAATCATCATAAATGATTTTTAATCTTCAAGTAGTCCTCTCATACAAAATATACATATTGAGAGCTTATGCATGCCTGAGATTGTTTTAAATGTTGAAATTATAAGAGTTAGACTCTATAACTAAGCCATGAGAATTTTACATGTACCTCATAAAAGAATACCACTTATGCAATATAATTTGCAAATCAGTGAAACACATTATTCATATTTGAAATTTGTTTCTTGATTTAGTACTTTCAGGCAGCTACCCCAGGGTAATAAGAACTATTCTCACCCTTAGATTCCTAATTTGTTGTTCTAATGTCCCCAACAATGGCAGTTTATACAGAGATCAAAAATAACTCAGCAATCCACTATTAGTTGTCTCCTGATTGAGTCTACTTAATAATACTGATAATTCACAGTTGAACAAGCTCAGCAACAAAACCTAAAAATATAGCAAGTACTGCAAAGAATAATAAAAGGTAGCTGGGAAAACAATGGGGTAAAGGAACGTAAACATGGGTCTGCTCATTTCTATTGCCTTTGTTAAGGGCAAATCACCTTTAAAGAAAGAAATCAGGTATGCAGCCTAAAGAAAGAATAAGTTCATGTTCAATGCAGATGATACTTGGAGCCAGTTTCAAAGCATAAGAAAAGTCAGGCTCAAGCTGGGCATGGTGGCGCACGCCTGTAATCCCAGCACTGTGTCAAAGGACACAAAATTTCAGTTAAACTGGGTGTGGTGGCATGTGCCTGTAATCCCAGCAGCTCCGGAGGCTGAGGCAGGAGGATCACAAGTTCAAAGCCAGCCTCAGCAACAGTGAGGTGCTAAGCAACTCAGTGAGACCCTGTCTCTAAATAAAATACAAAATAGGGCTGGGGATATGGCTCAGTGGTAGAGTACCCCTGGGTTCAATCTCCAGTACAAAAAAAAAAAGTCAGGCTCAGTGGTGTACTTTTATAATGTCAGGGAATCAGGAAGCTAAGAAAGGAGGACGGCAAGACCTAGGTCAGCTTCTGCAACTTATTGACACCCTGTCTCAAAATTTAAAAAAATAAAATAGAAAGGGCTGGGGACATAGTTCAGTGGTAAAATGTCCTGGGTGGTACTAGTGTCCTAGTACTAGGAGGGAGAGAGAAAAAAAAAAAAAAAAAGCATAGAATAAGCTTATGCATATTTGGGATATGGAGGCAAAGAAGAAAAGGTAAGATACTAGGTAATACAGCTTAATGCCTTGTGGTGAAAACAGCTCTAAGTCATACATTACTCTTTAAAGGTATTCTTATATTACTCTTTAAACTTACTCTTTAAAGTTACTTCAAGTTCACAATCCTAAACTGAAAACTCTTGGCACCTGTTAACTTTCACAATTTTTTCAGTTCTAAAAATACAGTATAAGTACATACTATATGTTTTAATAACACTCCAGTCAAATCTGAGCACCACAAAATTAAACATATGTATGGTATTTCTGTGAATGTGAACACTTACACATGACAACTCAGGTCAGGTTTTATCAATAAAATAGATATGTGGGAAAAAAACCTTATTTCTTAGAATTTTTTCATTTTAAACTTTAAATAATAAAGAACTGTGAACTTGTACAAAATTTTTATTTGGACTTACTTCATTTGACTCTACAGACTACCAATATTCATACTATCCTCCAACTGTGTTAATGAAAAGTAAATATGTGATTAAGGAAAGAGCTGCCTATTTTCCCATTCTTCTGATGGACAAAATACAACAATAAATCACAAAGCAATTCTATAACCTAGTAACAGAGGACATGGCAAAAATCCTGCAGAGATCAGGAAAAACAGAAGAATTTTAAGAAACAGAGGAAGCCAGATGTGGTGGCATGCACCAGCAGTCCTAGCTACTTGGGAGTCGGGAGAAGGATAATCAACTAAGCCCAGGAGTTTGGGCCAGCCTAGGCAACATATCAAGATCCCCATCTCTCTCTTTTTTTTTTTTAAACCCTGATAATCCTAATAATTTATTTTAGTTCAATAAAGTAGGATAATACCACATCAAATTATTCACCATCCTGAGAAGATCCCCATCTCTTAAAAAAACAAAAACAGAGTAACGTAGATTAAGCAATTAGAAGAACACAGAATAGAAAGTCTGTTACTGTGTATATTATATTGAATTTATCTCTATATTTTTCCCCAATGACTAAAAAATATAGGTTTTGATAATCAAACCTATATTTATATATTCTTACATGTCTGTTTTCTCTTCGTCTCCAAGCGGCTAACTCTTTAGAAGCTAGTTCCTCTGGACTCATTCTTATAAGATGATCAGGAGTTACTTCTCCTTTCAACACTTTTTTAAATAATATCTGAATGGATTTGAAAATGGGAAGAAAAAGGAAGACAAACATTTTTAAAAAAGGAGCTGCTGTACATACACTTGTAATGCATACATATAATGTTGAAACTTGATTTATAAATATTTAATGATCTATATATTACATATTAAACACAAGTTAAATAAAACTTTATAAGGCAGCAATACATTTGATATAAAAATCAACACAATGGAGAAGCATATGTAGTGTGATCATTATATACTATCCAAAAATTGTATTAAGTCTTCAGGGACATACCCTGTCATAATAATCAATCCATAGTACAGAAGGGTACAACATAAAAGAGCTTTACTCAACCTAAAATGTTCCATATTTTAAGATTTTACATGTTTAAATCCTGACAGTCTTGAATGCGACCCAGTGTAAAGGACCAAATTAAAGAAGAAAATCTAAAGAAGTCAGTCTTTATTTAATTACTATGGAAAAGCTAGATTATTCAAGAAATGGCTGATTCCTCTTGGACCATAACAGATTTTATAATATAGACTTAAGTATAGTTCAAGAAAATGCTTCAAATCCCATACAGTTATCCCTCAGTATCTGCAAGGGGAATGGTTCCAGAGCTTCCCATGGACACCAAAATTCTCAGATGTTTTAGTCCCTTATAAAGAATGAGGTACTGTTTGCATATCACCTATGTACTTGCTAGGATACACATCATGTGACATGTCACAACATCTCAGTCAACAATGGACCACATATATGATGGTAGATACAAGATAATATCACCGAGTGACAGATAATATGTTGTTAACTGTCTTCCTTTGTGCAAATGTGCTCTGTGAAGTTTGCACAATGGTAAAATTCCCAATGATGAATTTTTCAGAATGCGGCCCTGTTGTTAAGGGATGTATAACTATAATTTAGACCATCTCTAGGATTACTTATATCTAATACAATGTATGTGTTATGTACATCATTACTAAACTCTATTATTTAGAGGACAAATTAGAAAAATAAGTCTGTACATGTTCAGTACAGAAACAACTTTCTTCTTTTTTAAAAATGTTTTAGAATTTTTGATCTGCTTTTGGTTGAACCAATGGATGTAGAATGCATGGATATGGAGAGCTGACTGTATTGTAGTAAATATCCTTATACAAATTTATATTACTTATGTTCGAACTTTTTACATAAGGAGGTCACATTTAGCCAGGTGTGGTGGCACATGCCTATAATCCCAGCGGCTCAGGAGGCTAAGGCAGAGGATCTTGAGTTCAAAGCCAGGCTCAGCAAAATTGGGGCACTAATAAGCAACTGAGACCTTGTCTCTAAATAAAATACAGAAACAGGGCTGGGGATGTGACTCAGTGCTTGAGTGCCCCTGAGTTCAATCCCCAGGTACTCCCACCACGAAAAAAAGATCATAATTAATTAATGTTCCGTTACCCAGAGTCATCTGTAACAAAATTACTGCTGAACCCATGTTAATATAACACAAAAGAGATCAATAATGTTCAGAACTTTGAAACTGTCCAATGGCATCACTTCTGCTTAGTATATTCACCAAAGGTATACCTTTGACACTAACACACACAGCTTTGAGATTTCCCCTAAGTCTCGAATAAGAATCCCAAGAAAAGACAAGAAATTCAACAAATGTTTACTGATAAAAGATACTTAGAATTAAGTTATATTAAATTTGGTAAAAATGCTTTAGATTAGTTTTTCTGTTATATTTTGTTGTGTTTGGTTGGGATTATTTTGGGGTTTTGTTTCATTTTGTTTTGTTTTGAGATGAAGCCTATGTTGCCCAGAAGAGCTTTCAACTCCTGTGCTCAAGCAATCCTCTTGCCTTAGCCTCCCAAGAAGCTGCATCTACCAGCATGCACCACCATATCTGAGCTTTATTTTTTTGTTATTTTTTTATGTAAATGTAATTTATGTTTTTAAGGAATGCAGCTCTATTTTAAGATTTAAATCAAAAGGAATAATATAGTGTTATGAATTTTAGCTTAACAGAGTTTTCTGAAGAATACATAGAATTTTTAATAGTCTGGACTATGCAAGGAAAAGTCACATAAACCAGATTAAGATGTGTAGTATATATCAATGTACTAATTATATAACACTACTCACTACTGTGAAAAATTCATAAATCAGTAGCAAGAAGACTATTGTATGTTCTAAGCTGGGGATGTTGCTCAGTAGTACAGAGTGTGCTTTACATGCATGCAGTCAGCACCACAAAAACAAAAATGAAAACAAAAAACATTCACATGTTCTGACCAAGAGATAATTCTATAATCTCACTTCAATTAATAATTTGGGTTGGCGAGGATGTGGGGAAAAGTGTACACTTATACATTGCTGGTGGGAGTGCAAGTTGGTGCAGCCACTCTGGAAAGCAGTGTGGAGATTCCTTAGGAAACTTGGAATGGATCCACCATTTGACCCAGCTATCCCACTCCTTGGCCTATACCCAAAGGACTTCAAATCAGATTACTACAGCGATGCAGCCACATCAATGTTCAGAGCTGCTCAATTCACAATAGCTAGATTGTGGAACCAACCTAGATGCCCTTCAATAGGTGAATGGATAAAGAAGCTGTGGTATATATACACAATGGAGTATTATTCAGCCATAAAGAATAAAATTATGGCATTTGTAGGTAAATGGATGATGTTGGAGACGGTTATGCTAAGTGAGATCAGTCAATCCCAAAAATCCAAAGGCCGAATGGTCTCTCTGATAAGTGAATGATGATGAATTATGTGAGGGGGAAGGGTGGCTAGAATGAAGAAGGAAGGATGGATAGCATGGAGGGAAGGGAGGGGTGGGGTCAGGGTGGGGGGGTAAGAATAATAACAGAATGTGTGACAGACATCATTGCCCTGTATACATGTATGAATACACAGATGGTGTGACTCTACTTTGTGTACAACCAGAGAAACAATAGTTGTACTCCATTTGTGTTCAATGAATCAATAAGTAAATAAAAATAAAAAAATAAAAAAAAATAATAATAATTTGGGGATCTTACTATAGTACAATCTTAGATCCTATGTATTCAGAAAAGTCAGAAGCATAAACACTCATAGGTATGAGCAAAACATACTTACATTATTTTTAGGATCTTTCAGATTGAACATCAAACTTCTATATTTGTTCTTATATTTAGCATCTGTGTCCCGAAAAAAAGAGAAAAGCTCTTTTTCAATTTTTGTGGCAACTTTTGCTGCTTTTTCCTCAGGTACCTTCAAATTTGAGTCTGTAAGTCTTAAAATTAGAACAATTCAATTATTTTTCAAACACATGAGGCATTTATTGTTAAATATTCTATAATAACAATGTGTGTTACCTTTTCATAAGAATATCTTTGAGAGAATGTCTGACACTTTGTCTGATCTGATCTGCAGAAGGCTTGGAAGTTGAAGCAGCAGGAGGATGTACAGTAGGCACTCCTTTTTCAACTTTCTTCTTCTTTATCTCTTGCTTCTCATGAGTACCTAATTTAAACAAATATCAAAACTTTAAATTGCTTATAAAAAGACATTTTCCTTTATAGTGGATAATGTAAATTTATAATCAAAATTGACTAATTAAAAATCACTATTAAGAAACAAAAATTCAAAGTCCATATTGAAATATTCCTGATACTGAAATTCCAACTAAAATGAACAGTGATTTAAAAGGTGGCCCTAAAGCTGCAAACTGTATGTACTCTTTTCCCAATTTAGATAATGGTTTTTCAGAGCTAGTAACTTTTCACATGTATATATTAATTAGCTTTTAAAAGCTATTTAGAAATTTTGATCTGAACTTGTTAGGACAGCATATAATTAGGTGATCCTACCTAATATCACAAAACTGGTCAATCTCAGCTTACTTGTGTTTTATATTATTAATTGAACGTTAAGGTTTGTAATTGGTTTTTCATTCTACCATTACTAATTCCCACATATTTCCAAAATCTCAATATCAAACATCCAGTGTCCAACATTCCACTTCTCTAATCTATCTTAGCAGCTCATTTATTCTAGAATCTTCTCACAATAATTTTTTCATTTTTCTACCATTTTTTAAAGATTTTTAAATGATACATAAAACAAAAAATGTATATGTTAACAGGGTATGATGTATTATTTTCATACATGTATGTACTATGTAATGTTTAATCAGATTAAATATATTTATCTCCTTAAACATCATTTCTTTATGGTGAAAACATTCAAAACTCTTTCTTTTAGCTTTCTAAACAATATATTAACTATCATCACCATACTGTATAATAGCACGTCAGAACATGTTGCTCTTATCTAACTGTAACACAGTACCCATTGATCAACTTTTCTCTACCTTTCCCTGACCCTTTTCACCCAGCCCCTGGTAAACACCATTCTATTCTCAACTTCTATGTAATCAATTTCTTTTTGGATTCCCATAGGGATGAGATCATGAAACCAGATCCATCCATACCAGGCAAATGACAAAATTTCATATTCTTTGATGACAGAATATTATTCAATTGTGTATATATTTATCATGTATCCATTAATCAGTTGATAAATTTAGGTTGTTTCCATTTCTTAGTTACTGTGAACAGTGCTAACAATGAACATGAAGAGTGTAGATGGTGGCTCGGGAGGCTGAGGCAGGAGGATCATGAGTTCAAAGCCAGTCTCAGCAACTTAGCAATTCAGTAAGACCCTGTTTCTAAATAAAATATAAAAAAGGGCCAAGGATGTGGCTCAGGGGTTAAGCACTCCCCTGGGTTCAATCCTCAGTGCCAAAAACAAGAAGAAAAAAAAAAAAGTGCAGATGTCTCATGTCTCTTCAACATATTGATTTCATTTCCTTTGTATATATAACCAGGAGTGGGAGTGCTGGATCAAATGGCAGATCTATTTTCTTTTCTTTCCTTTTTTTTTTTTTTTTAAAGAACCTTCATACTATTTTCCATAATAGCTGTATTGATTTACAATCCAATCAACAGTGTGAAAGGGTTTCCTTTTCTCTACATCCTCATCAACACTTGTTATTTTGAGTCTTACATACTCTTACATACTAGGTGGTATCCAACCGTGGTTTTGATTTCTATTTCCCTGATGATTAGAGATGTTAACCATTTTTCCATGTACCTTGACAGGTAAATCTTCAATTTATGATTTTATTATAGTCCTGGCCTCAAATTCCCACTATCAAATTTTATTAGATAGTACAACACTATTACCACTCCCTTGCATACCTAGTATCTTTATTCTTACCTCTTTAAATATCTCTATCAGGGGATGGGATTAGGAATGACAACAGAATAGGACATAACTTTCCTATGTTCATATATGAATACGTGACCAATGAAACTCCACATCATGTACAACCACAAGAATGGGATACTAATTAGAATGTTATACTCCATGTATGTAAAATATGCCAAAATACACTCTACTGTCATGTATATCTAAAAAGAATTTAAAAATTTTAAACAAAACATTTTAAATAAATAAGTATCTCTATCAGGAAAACCATAACTCTGCTGAAAGCCAACTCATCTTTCACCCAAGTAGATTACAAACATTTAAAAGTAACTGGAGAAAAATAAACACTGTTACTCACAGATCTTGTTTTAAATCCATAATCATAAGTATAGAATAAGTAATTTGAGCTTCTACCCTAATCTTATTAAATTTTCCCCCACTTTCCAAGACATCTATTCACACTTTTTTTCCCTCTCTCCTCAAACCAACAAGAGTTCCTCCAACCTTCAACCTCATTTGATTTGATCACTTCATATTTCACTGACAAACAGAAAAACATCAGCTCACAGGTCTTCCCATCATGAAACTGACCTTACCCACATCAGTCTTCCCTCATAACACATACAATATTACCTACCATAAGCTCAACATTCCTAATCAAAACATCTAAAACCTGGAATTTTTGAGCATGAATATTATGCTCAAAAAATTTCAGACTTTGGCAAAAGCAGAAGGACAAAAGAAAGAATAGGGCATCCAAATAAGAAAGGAGGTGGTCTTATCCCTGATTGCAAATGACAAGATTTTATACACAGAAAAACCATGAAGACTCCACCAAAAACCCTTAAAAACAATAAATAAATTTATTAAAGTTGCAGGATACAAAATCAATATACAAAAATTATTAGCATTTTTATGCACTAATAATCAAATTGCTAAAAGATCAAGAAAGCAATTCCATTCCCAAGAACCACAGACAAATAAATAAAAACATCTAGGAATGCATTTCATCAAGAAAGTGAGTGATCCCTATAGTGAAATTTATGAAACACGTGAAAGAAACTGAAGAAGACACACAGACACACACACACAAGGAAAGACCTCCCATGTTCATGGACTAGAAGAATTAGAGTATTGCTAATATGTCTGTATTACCCAAAGCAATCTACAAATTCAATGCAATGCTTATCAAAATATCAATGACATTCTCCACAGAAGCAGGAAAAACTACTCCTAAAATCTGTATGGAACCACAAAAGATCCTAATTAGCCAAAGCAATTCTGAGCAGAAAATTCAAAGCTGAAGGCCTTATGATACCTGACTTCAAAACATACAAGAGTAATGGTAATCAGTAACAGCGTGGTTCCTGCATGAAAACAGACATATAGACCAATCAAACAGAACACAATGTTCTGTGAACCACCCCCCAAAACTTACCTATTTACAAACAATTGATTTTCTTTTCTTTTTTTTGGAACTGGGGATTGAACTCAGGGGCACTTGACCACTGAGCCACATCCCCAGCCCTATTTTGTATTTTATTTAGAGACTCACTGAGTAGCTTAGGGCCTCCCTAACTTGCTGAGGCTGGCTTTGAACTCTCGATCCTCCTGCCTCAGCCTCCTGAGTCGCTGGGATTACAGGCGTGCGCCACCACGCCCGGCTAACAATTGATTTTCAACAAAGGCAGCAAAAGTTTCTTCAATAAATGGGTGTTAGGAAAACTAGAAAACAAACATCCCATAACAACTGTTCTAGAATAATTTCCGTGATCCCACATCTACCTCTAGCTACCACACCATTTACATTCCCTTAAATAGCAAAACGCCTTGAAAAAAGTACTTTGTAATAAATATCTTTAGATCCTTACCTTTGCATTCTTTCATAAACTATTGGGGTTTGATCCACTGAAACCATTCTCATCAATGATTCTATTTTGCCAAATCATAGATTTAACAGCATGAGTTTATCTTATTAGATGTCAAGAAAGTATCTGACAGTTCAGTATTTCCTGCCTCTTGAAATTTCATCTGTCCTCCAGCCACCATGGTCTCTCAGTTTTCCTCTTTCCTAAAAGGCCATCTCTCAGTCCTTGCTAGATCCTCTCGTTCCCTCTTCTTCTCAACTTCCATAACAATTATGTACTGATCAATCCCAAATTTATATATTGGTCCCCAAAGTCTTCTGTCAACTCCATATTTATCAGCCAATGGTTTACCCAAATATCTCTACCAGGATGTCTAACAAGAATCTCCAAGTTTTTATGGACAAAATAAAATTTTAATTTTCTTCCCCATATCTTAGCATTCTGTCCTTCTCAGCTCAGAAAATGATGCAAACACTTTATTCCATCATCCTCTAAGACTTTCTTTTCTTCATCAGCAATTTCTGTGTGCTCTACTTAAAACAGATCTTAACTTGACCACATCTCACTATTTCCATTATACCTCTGCTATAAGCTACCATCATTTATTGAAGATACTGCTACAGATTCCTAATTGGTATACACTTTTTCTCCTGTCCTCCTATAATTCAATATTCACAGATCAACCAGACTGATATATCACTCCCTTATACAAAACCCTCTAAAGGTTTCCCAAAACATTCAGAAAAAAATATAAACCCTTGTCATGGTCCCAAAAGTCTTACATAATTTTCTATAACCTCTATAGAATATACCTAATATTCTATCCCTCATGCATTACCTTCAAATCACTCCAAGCTGACTTTCTTACTCCTCAAACACCAAGCTTGTTTCTGCCTCAAAGCCTTCACTTACTATGTCCTTTACTTAGTTCTCCCTCCAAAAAATCTTTACATCTCCTCAAATCCTACAAGATACCTCCTCCATTCTTTCTAAAACAAAAGCTCCCTTCATTCTCCCCGATTGTGGTTCTCTATCCAACTACTGTACTACTTCTTCACAGGCTTTAAAATAACACCATTTTATTACTTGTCAACTTATTTTCTGCTTCTCCAACTAGTATTTAAGTGCCATGATGGCAGGGGGCCTTCAGTTTAGTGCTTCCCCAGAATTCGAGTAATAGTTTTGAATTACAAATAAGGCCAATCACAAACTTTCACTACTGTTCTTAAAATATCAAAGTTTTAAAAATCCCCTAAATGTACTGTGTACAACAAATACATTAGCATATAATAATTTCTTTTAATCACACTACCTGGTTTTGAAGCTTTTTCACCTGTGCAAATAACAGTTGTAGACTCTTTTGGTATTTTCTCATTTTTTTCTTCTGAGGATCTCCGTGGTAAAACTGGTTGTCCCATCTTTCGAAGAGGAGCTAGCTGCCATTTTTTAATTTCATTATCTCTACAGTCTGATGAATTTTTGCTCTCACCAGACTCCTGGAAAAATAGCACTTACTTCATTAAAATGAATACTACTAAATATTTAAACAGAAAACAAGCCTCAATATTATATGGATGAAAAAATTCAACCTAATTAGTATTACTACCTATTGAGAACAAACACTGTGGCCAGGCACACTGGTGCATGCCTGTAATCCCAGTGGCTTTGGAAGCTGAGGCAGGAGGATCGTGAGTTCAAAGCCAGCCTCAGCAAAAGTGAGGCGCTAAGCTACTCAGTGAGACCCTGTCTCTAAATAAAATAGAAAACAGGGCTGGGGATGTGGCTCAGTGCTTGAGTGCCCCTGAGTTCAATCCCCAGTACCCACCTCCCGAAAAAAAAAAAAAAAAAATTTTATGCCGGGTGAAGCATGCCTATAAATCCCAGCAACTTGTGAAGGGGAAGCAGAAGGCTTGTAAGTTCATGGCCAGCCTCAGCAACTTGGGTCCTGCCTCAAAATAAAAAAAAAAATCAAAAAAAGGGTTGGGTATGTAGTTTAAAGGTAGCACATCCCTGAATTCAATCTCAAGCATGAAAAACAAAACAAAGATTTTATACATAAGAACATTTAAAGTTTTTTAAAAGATGTACAAAAAAGTCTTGATTATTAGTAAAAGATTTGCTCTTTCATTCATTGTTATATACCTGTTTTCTGCAAAACACACAATAGCCTATAAAAGGGGGGGAAAGGGCAAGAGATTGTGTTCCCAAGAATGTTAATAGAAAGAAAACTAGACATATGGTAGAGAGTTCTTAGTTGGCTGTAGATATGGAAAAAGAAACTGGGGAGAAACAAGTGTCTATTTTTCGCTATATTTCTAAAGCATGAAGCCATACTTGCCTACCTAACCTATCAATTGAGTGCTCAATGTGACTACTGACAAATTTATAATCCAGGGCAAAACAAACCATCAATGTACTTGCTTCTTTGGTCCTAATTATAACTCACAAAGAATTATTAGTTAAACTCAACTCTGAGATCCTTGGTAGAAATTAATCACATCATACCCATGTGCTTGAAGGACAGAAAAATGCTGTGCATTGACAGATATACAATCACAAGTTTCTAAGAGTATACATATGAAAGAATGATTTTTTTCTAGGATGTGAATCCTCTAATTTTTTATTTACTTGGGGTTTTTTGTTGTTTGTGTTTTTTAGCCCTCCAACTAGACTTCTTGAGAACAAGAGTACTTTTCAATATGTTATAGGCCTAACTCTGGCACAACAGAAACTCAATAAATGGCTCAACATAAAAATCTAGGGATAGGAAATGATGTTTGAAACGCAATTCCATAAACTAACATCAATCAGACAGTTCCAAAGATTCAATAGGTCACCATCACCAAAAAAAAAAAAAAAAAAAAACAAACCAAAAAAAAAAAAAAAAAAAAAACAAAGGAAGCAATGATCACTTGGATGGGATGGTACATATGTTTACCAAATCAGACTAACCTCAGTTCCTTGACAGACAGAGATACTGGAATAGAGGGATTTCTCAAATTAACAATGTTAAAGTTTTTTAATGTCTTCTAAAACAAGATAAAGACAACTAAGCTAATGACAATACAATTGAACTATAGTTCCAAATGACCAAGAAGCTATAGACAATAGATAATGAAGGTAAAAAACTTTCCAAAGACATGCTATGAATGGTTCTTAATGGAGCTCCCAGGTCTACATTATCAATTATTTTGATGCTGACCAAATTAACAAGTAGCAAATATCAGAAGAACAGAATCTGGTTTTCAAAAAGTCAGACAGAAAATGTTGGATGCTGCAAGGTTTTTGACAAACTGGAACTTGATATAGATTTGTCACATAAGTAGTGTCTAGAAGAACTAGGTTTAGAAATAATGGGGAAGATTCTGGAGAAAACACACTCCTGCACTTGAATCTGAATTATTTTCCCTATCATATTGTAGAAAGATTAGCTTTAACAGAAAGGTTTAAAAAATTGCTTTTTAGGGATGCAAATTTCAGCTCAAATTGAAGAATTTTCTAACCATCAGAGTTGTCTAAAACTGAAGATGCAGGGCTGGGGATATAGCTCAGTTGGTAGAGTGCTTGCCTTGCAAGCAAGCAGAAGACCCTGGGTTCAATCCCCAGAGCCGACAAACAAAAAAAAAAAAAAAAATGAAGATGCATTCCCTTGCAATGCTTTTCAAATAGTAACTAGACCTTCACTTCTTAGAATTATAAAGCATATTAACAAAGCAGAATGGTTGGACTAAAAGATACCTAGGTTCCTTCCAACTCATGCTATCTTTTGGACTATTATACTTGCCTATTTGTATATATTTGTTGCTACTGTTTCCTTCTCAGCAGTATTCTATAACAAATGAGATTTAAAAAACCAAAGGTAATGAAAAGACAAGAAAATTCAATCAGATAAAATATTATGTACTTTATATTTCTCCTTGAAATTTCTATTTGAAAACTATTTTAGAAGGTTTAGCAACATAAGAGGCTGAGACAGAATCCCAGGTTGAAGGCCATCTTTAGCAACTTAGCAAGGCCCAAGCAATTTAGTGAGAATCTGTCTCAAAATAAAAAATAGAAAGGACTGGGGATGTAGCTCAATGGCAAAGCACCCCCCTGGTTTAATCCCAGTACCAAAAAACAAAGAATAAAAAACAAAACAAAGAAATAAAGAAAACACTTCAGAATATATTTAAAAATATAAGACCATGGGAAAACTGGTAACTTTTTAGGAGAAAAATAGCCAGGTGAGAGTTCTAAGCAAATAGAGGGAGGAAAATGAAGTTATTTTAAAAGTAGTTTTTTCCTTATTGGAAAAATAGAAAAAAATTCTTCCAACTTGAAAATAATGCCAAATGCTTAAAGCATTGAAAGTTATTAATGGTTTAAAAAGCTTTTTTAAAAACATAGCAAGCACAATTTACACTTATAACCCACAAGATTACAGAAGCATCCTAATACAGAAAATTCAATTCTAAATGTCAAATTAAAAAGCACATAGTACAATTCTCAAATTTTTTACTTAATCTGAGAAAAGGTTTTATGATCTCAAAATTTATCAAGTAAATATTTCACTGTCTTATTCAAAAAGGCTGTGAAAAGCCTAAAAAAAACCCACAGCCTCTACAGAAACAGTACAAAGGACCATTGAAAACAGGCCTGCATATTCTGAAGATGTCACTATCTGGTTTCACTAAGATTACCCAAAAATTCTTAAATAAAAATTCATATAATAAGAAAATATAAATTTAAAAATATATACCAGAACAACTCAAACCTAGAACTTTCACAATTCTCACGTTTAGTTCACACAAAATTCTTAAATAACAGAATGCACGAATGAAAAGCTCACCCGTTTTAAAATTTTGACCTTGTGCTTCACTGTATCATCTACGTATTTGGTTTTGTCATTTGTTGTCATGTGCTTTGATAACCCAAGCCTTTCATATTCCATGGTTTTATTTTCACTATGGACTTCAACTGCAGCTTGGTTTTCCAAAATATCTGGGTCTAATATCTCAGTCTTTTTATCTTCTTCAGCACAACATTTTACACACACATATTCTTTGTCTTCCTCTCCCATCTGTTGTGCTTGAGAAAGACTTAACCCAACACAATCACCATGAAACCAGTCATCACATCTCCCACAGCCAACCATAAACCTGGAAAAAAAAAAAAAAGCAAAACAACAAAAATTGTGATTTTCAAAAACTTAATGTCGAAAGTGAAACTAAATTAAATGTTCAGTACTTGACTTTCTGATATTTAACATGTTTTCATCTTTACCCATTCCATTAATTCAACATGGAGCAAATTTTCAAAGAAAAGAACATTCTATGAAAATGGAACTTTTAAAATTTCAAATGTACTTTCTCTCTGGCATGAATGAGAAAATACTAGAGTGGGGAGGACACAAATCACACACCATCGTAAATAAAAACAAAGAACAACAGATCTGTCCATATAAAATGCCACACAGAATAAAGTATAACAATTTCTCCAGAGGAAAGTGATCTAATAATCTGATCATAATCCATTCAAGTTAGTCAGTCTTCAAAATCATGCATAAAATTGGGGGAGAACTGCTTATCCAACAAATTATTTAAGTGAAAAGGAAAAAAAAAGCAACAAAAATGTAAGTAAAAATAACACAGTGGAGCTGCTTTATTACTTAAAATACTACTTCATTTTTCAGATTCATTTGAAAAATCTTTTTATGCCCTTTTGGGTAAGAAAGACATTCTTACTAATGCTCAAGTTTTAGATAAAAACTTTTTTCCCCAAAGATCACTACGCAACCTTGATATGAAGGGAACAGCATTCAGGTTGGATCTTAATTCTTCTGGTAAGTTTTTCCCTTTACTACACTTTAGTAGTAAATGTACTAATCAATAAATCACTAACCACACCATGAAGTCCAAGGACAGGAGATTCATCATTCCAAAATATGCTTTTTTCTTTAATTTTTAATTATGTTGGAATAAAATGGCAAATCAGATATATAAACAGCAATGTAAGGGAGAAATTGTCTCATATACTTTTCAATCCATTGTTAGAGAAACAACAAAGTTCACTTCAAATTCATGTTTTAATATTTTCCTTTCCCCTTCTTTACACTAGCAATTCATGGTATATTTCAAAGACTTAGTTCTATCTTCTTTAATTATTTAAGGACTTGTCTACTGATTTTGACAACATAGGAATTACAAAGTGACAAACTCCTTTTAAAACTTGAAGTCTGCAGGGCACACCTGTGATCCCAGTAACTTGAGAAGTTGACAAGCAGGAGAATCACAGGTTTGATGCCAGCCTAGGCAACTTTGCCAGAAACCGTTTTAAACATTTTTTGAAAGGGCTGGGGATGTAGCGCAGAGGTAGAGGGCCTGGCAAATAGGGGCAGACCTATACTCCAACAGGAAGGAAGAACTGTAAAGGCAATACACTGGGTTGTAGAGTCAGCTTTCTCTAAATATAATAGAGGTCCTGTTTTAACACTAGAACTACAAAAATTAAAATATTAACTATATATCCTTACAAGATGTTTTTAAAGTCACACCAAATACCTCATTCCTCCGTAGCAGCACTTGCTTCTTTCCTTATTCATGTGCCTTTCCCAACTACTCTGTGCCTTGACTTTTTCATATCTACATTAATCATTCATAACCTTCATTTGTTATGGCTATGCTTCTTTCATCAGGTAAGTCCTCATCTTCCCAATGATGCATTTGATTTGAAAAATAAAATACACAATGTTTTTGGATTCACAAGTCAAAAGAAAAATTTCAAATGGAATATCTGCTTCTAACACAGAAATAGAAGATCTCTAGATGTCTAGATTTAAAACTCCTTGATGGCTTCAAAATGTTTCAATGAAAAAGACATTCCAGCCAAAGGCGAAAAAAAGGTTTGAATAATACAGGTGCTTTAATATTTCTGCATTTCAGGTTGCAAATATGAGAATTATTTCCGAAAGTACCTTATATGAACAAATTTGAAACTTAAAGAAAGCTAATGGTGATGTCCCTTTACTTCCACAATCAAAGCTGGTTTATGATTTCTTCAAACCAAGTCTGAAATATTTTCAGTAAGACACAACTTAAAAACGTGGTGGATTATGCTTTTGTACCAAACCCTATTCTAAATGTCAAATTATAAAACACGTTAATATTTTCAAATTTTTATTTAATTTAACCAGGGAAGAACAGGTTATGATCATAAAATTTTTCAAGTAATCATTTTATTGTGCTTATTTTAAATTTATGTTGGAAATGTCTCAAGCTTGAGGTTCCGAAAAGCTAACCTCTAGTGCCATCTACAGATGATGCTTTTTTTTTTTTTTTTTATGATATCTTTTTAATTAATTAAGGTTTTTAGTAAAAAAACTGCAGTTAAAAAAAAAAATTCTGAGAAATCAAGGGAAAAAAATGTTATTGGTAAAAATAATTTCCACAGTGGAAAATAGGAACTAATTGTACAAAAATGTAAATATTATTTTAAAATCTCAAACTTAGAAGTTCGATTAACTTTTTAAGCTATACTTTTAAAAATGGATTTTTCATACACACACACACACAAGCAAGAAATTTATTTTCCTCCCTTTTTGGGTTACTATACTTGAGGAATGCAGAAGGGAAACAGAAGGGGTATATGGTATAGCAGCAGGGGGAGGAGCTAATAATTACTCTCTCATTTTCTACCCTTCCCTGTATTTCTGATTACTCAGAAAAGAAATTAAGAAAAATACTGTACTACAGATGTTACAGTAATCAATGTTGACTCTAAAATCATTGTATCAGATTTAGCTCTGGATCAGTTAACTGAACCAAATCAGTATGAACTAATTAACTGGAAGAGCACAGCAATACCTGTCTTGTTATTGTTCCTATAAAAATTAAAAATAAAAAAACTAAATTAGGTTTACTCTAAGACAATTAAAAAGCTGACAAAATTATAATCATTATTTTGGCATGAGCCCAAACACATTCTTAAAAATTTTTCAAATTTCTTCAAAGTAAACTACAGAGGCAACAATGAGAACTCCTACTCTTAACAAATTTATGTCACAAATCCACTAACATTGTAGGTGTTACAAGATGGGCTTTTGGTTCTTATTAGTGTTTTAACTGTCAGCCTAGACCATGTTACTATGGACTATATATGTACATATATATACACATATATGTGTATTATGTATATATGTGTATGTGTATATATATATATGTTCTTCTAAGAGAAGAGAATCCTATTCCACATAAACATTAAGTCATTTGTTATTAACAATCTAATATGTAGGGGAAAATGTCTATAAATATTTGTCTGTAAAATTCCGAGAATTTGTTCTAGAAAAGAATTTCCATCTCAGAAATAAATTTTGTTTGAATGTAAAGCTATGAATACATTTTTACTAAGAAGGTTTTTGTTCATTTTTAAAAACTTTATCCAATGTACTAATCTACAACTAGGGCCATGAAAATACAATGCAAATTAAAGATACAAGCATCTTTGGAGAATTGAGGAAAGAGAAACCACGAGGTATCTAATACTTTGTTCTTCCAAAATGCCAATTAGCTGATGTTGAAAAGAAGTTCAAAAGTTTCATTTACTGAAAAATGAAGGATTAAATTGTTTTTAAAACAACATTTGGTATATGACTGAATTAGGAAGACAGAAGCAAAAAACCTTACACAGCATCTTAAAGACTCAATACCTACGGTCTTTAGGACATACGTAGAAATTGCTTCTCACATCTGGCTATGCCTTGAATATCTCTACTATCAAATATAATTTCCAACTGGATGCACATACAAGGGAGTTAACATCAAATGCAATGTGTGTAAAATGCTGAAGTTAAAAATAGTCTTTACAGAAGCAAAGTTGTCACAAGGGCTAAAATGTCAGATCTATCATTAACAAATAGTTTTCAGTGTGGCTAGTAGATGCTATCAAAAAGAATTAAAATTATTTCCATAAATTTTTCCTAAATTCATATTCTTACATGTGGATTAAAATAGGAAAATTACTGTGTGAAATGTACATTTTGAGTAAATTCAACATATGCAAGCACAATTTAACAAAGCAGAGAAGGCTCATTGATATGTAAAGAAAACAGTCACTTAGTCTTCTTTATTCACAAGACTGAAGAATTCTGAAAATCTCCTTCCAAAACTGATCGATTCCAATGTTTTTATATATTATCTAAGTCAATTACACAGGGTGAACCCAAAATCCCTATACATCTAACATTCTAAGTCATTTTTCAGATTGGAGGAAAGAAACTCTAGACAATATAGAGTAGATCCCAAAGGTGGCATTAGTTTAAAAATTTTTTAATGAAACTAATACTTATCTTCATTTTATGAAAATAACTTTGAGGTTGACGAAGTATTGAAAAGACTGGACAAATGCCTATAGACTGGGTCATTGGAAAAAAGTTTATCTAGTAAAAAGCTACATTATAATGTACTTAAAACACAGCCCATGCTTCACTGAAGGCCTCTAATTCCATTTCTTTGACCATATGTCGAGGGGATGATTTTTAGAAGATTTTAGCAGATAGAAAAGGGCTGGTTTTTATTAAAGGGCTACTTAAAAGTACCATCTAACTCTTAATTCTTAGGTCTAAAAACCACAGGCTCATTTTGAAATATCAGAATAAGATGTTTTACATAAAAACCCTAGAAGTTCATAAAAGTTGGGGAAAGTGTAGCACTGTTCAAACAAATCACAATGTGAAAACACCGGAATATATTTTGTTATGAAATAACCCCAGACAGACCCTAAAAACAGGGCTTGTACTGACTACAAATGAAGAAACCCTTTGACATAAAACTTATTTTATAGAGAACAGCCCCAAAACTTTCCCTCTTCCACTCTCCTAACTCCTCCTCCCCATCAAAATAATGCATTACAACATACTTTACTAAAATTGTCCCTCTCCAAATTTAGAGTTTCATTTTTATGTAATCTGACAGTGCTGGGAAAAGTCACCTTAATATCATGAATAAAGATAACATAATGTTCAAGTTGTAATTTCTTTTTATATCACTGTTGACGAAGTTCCACTTGATCAGGACAATGTTGTAGCTGCAAACTCCACTTCATCTTGTTTTCCTTTTCTTAAAAATGCCAGTAAATAAAAAATGTGTTGGGGTGGGGAGGCAGTATCATAAAACTATTGATGGAATTCATCAAAATAATAATGGAAAGTAATGCTAAATATACTAAAATTTTAAAAGACTAGAACTCAAAAAATTACTGGAATCACTACAATATTCCAAAAAGAAATACATGTTTTCACTCTATTTCATGTTACATACAAAATTCATTGTGTAATTTAACAGTTGTTTCATCTATCAAATTTCATTCCAAAGTCAAGTTTGACAGTTTTGAGGTGATAGTATTAAGTCTTTAATGTGCACTATTTTTAAAAAAAACTTCAAAAGAAAAATTAAATTTTCATTATGACCTTCATTCTTTATTACTAGTTCTTCTCAAGCCAAATAAAATGATATATAACTTACAGTCCCATGGCAGCATAACAATTTTCTGATAAGCCAAAAGTTTTCAGTGTCTTTCTCAGATGGAATTACTACATTACACTCTCTCAACTGGTTACAACATAACATTTCTGTATATATCAGCTATTGGTCAGACTATGCTTTTAAAAATGTTCTAGGATGATATATTTGTAATTTCAGTGGCTCCATCTTTCTATCATTTATCCAGGATTGATGAGGGTTTTTTGGTTTTTGCAAAAGTCTTTGTATATTAAATAATAATATTAAAAAAATTCTCACACTAATCCCACCCCCCACAAACCAATTTCTCTTCAATGTATACATCACTCATACACACACACACACCTGTTGCCATGTGGTTTTTTGCAAAACCCACACTGCTTGCTGGGAGTCCACACATATTTGCTTTCAACTGAAGAATTATGATCTGAGCCTTCTTTTTTTACGGTAGCTATGTTGTCTGGAATGAATAATGGTGGTTCATCCAAAGAAAAACTTCTACTGCTTCTTCTTTGGCGGGGCTGTAAGTTTTTCTCAGGTTTTTTTAGTTTCAGTTTATCCTCCTCCTTAGAATGCTCAAGGCCTGAATGTTCAAGCTCTTCTTTCACATGACTAGTTATTTTCACTCCTGGTGCCTGCTGTTGAGGCTTATGGCACTGTTTTTGGCTGGAATGTAGTAAGTGTCCAGTTTGTGCAGGATGATGAGGTTCCTTAGAGGAACTAGGGTGACTATGAAGAGGCTTATCACTCAAAGAATGAGATTTAGAAGTTTGCACTAAAATTTGATCCTGTGATGTTTTTTTCAATACAGAATGAGCTTGGCTTTTCACAGATTTAACCCCAGAATTGTAACTTTGAGTCTTTGCATCCTTATCAATTTGTTTTTTTCTCACTTTCACTGGTCTATGAAAATTTTGCTGAGATTCTGGTTCATCAGCATTTCGTTTCACACTTTTGACATTAACTTTAGTTTTATTGTGCATTACTTCATGCTTTGCTGCAACCATTTTCCTTGGAGTATCTGTGGTCATGTTTTGCTTAGAAAGAGTTACAGGTTTTATGTGTTTGGATTTTATGTTTTTTGACTCTAAGGTAGAAACACTACTTGAATGGCTGCTTCTATCATTCTGGAGGTTTGCTGTTTCATGAGACTCCATTTTAATACTTTCAATAATATCCAACTGCTTTGAATTTTGGTCAGGCACATCACAAATAGCATTTTCTAAAATATTAGTTTCTGGTTCATAAGCATTAGTATCAACCACCTCTAAATTTGATTTATTAAACTCAGTGGTCTTTAACTGCCTATCATTAGAATCTGTGTCTTCACAAGAACCTAATGGTTCCATTTTAGTTCTCTGTAGGGAGTTCTCAGCTTCATCAACAATATCCATGGTATTCTTCAATTCCAAATTACATTCAGTCACTTCATCCACTGAACTAGGCAAATCTACACGGTTCTTCTCTGTCTTATTTGGATTTTTACAAGCAGCATCACCAGACATACCAGCAGAAGATTCAGGTTCCTCAATAATTTGGTCATCCTCATGAGACAATTTTGCTATCTCCTTTGATTCTTGTTCAAGTTTTCCCTTTGCCCTCTTTTCTTCAACAGTCTCATCCATTTTACCTGAAATGGAGTCATTCTGTTCATCATCATCTTTACCTGAAAACTTAAATAATGGGCTACTAACAGTCTTAATTTTACCTTCCATCAGAGCTTCATTTTTCTTTTCTTCAATACTAACACAAGTCTCTGAAAGAAGTGGACTATTTAATTCATGAGATGGCACATTTGTTTCTCCCTGATTATTATATTTATGCTTGGAATCTAATCCAGCTTCATCCTTCATTTCAAGACAAGGTGACACTGAAGAATGATCTGAAGACACTGATACATCTGGTACCACTTCAATTTGTCCAATGTGTCTGCTGCTCCTTCTATTCTCCTTATGGAACTCAGGTTTCAGTGATGTACAAACTTCTTCTTTAATTTGACACTTTTCTGGTTGTTTCACCCCTGTTTTAGGGGCAGATACAGTCTTCCCAGATGCTTTTTTTGTGCTACTTAAAGGTGCTGCATTTGAACGCTTGGCAATAGTGCTTTGTCGCAAACTTCGTATTTGTTCTATCACAAGGAAAAAAAAATAAATAAAAATAACTTAGCTATTTTGCCATGTGTTTTTATCTCAGTACAATTTATAGAATATATCACTTCTTTATTCCGAGCTTGAAAATTTACTTGATCATTTCAATAAAAATGATCATTTATATAGTAACATATACATTAACTCTATTTTCAACGTTCTTTGAATTCTGATAGGGTAAAAAGAAAAAACCTTTACACAACTCAGACTAATACTCTAACCGAGTACAAGAAACGTATTCATCAAGTTTCTCTTCCATGAGAAGTATGAAGCTTTCATAAATATATTTTCAAAAATAAAATGAACTTTCTTTACATTATGCAAAAAGAAATATCATCACACATTTTAAACACTAAACATTTCTCAATATTTAAAACTGAATAAGTTCAAACACTAATAAAATCCAAACTAAAACCATCTATTACAAATAGGATCTGCATGAGTTCTGAAATAAAACCTCAAAAGGTCTCTAATTCCTTTTTTTCAATGTATTTACCTTACCATCACAATTTTAGCACTCAAGCTATTCCTAAGAAATGAAGCATACGTCAGACTACAATACAGAGATTACCAGAGAAAGAAATTAAAATTTAAAATATCTAAACCAAATAAATGTATCATAAGAGAAAATAAGGAAAATATGAAAAGTCTAAGTGAGTTTTTCCTCTTTTCCCATCCTGATAAATACTCAAGAAGGAGAAACATGAAAAGAACTAATTAACTCATTAAGTAGAAAAACTCATAAATTAAAATTCAAAATTTAAAACTGTTTCCAAGACTGTGCATATCCTATACTTCTATAAGAATTCCACATGAACAATTCCATTTTTAAAAGCTCCCTTTCAGAGCAAAACCCTACTACACTCCAATATCTCAAAATGTCCCTAATTTATCATTAGTGAGAATCTTAAAGAAGGAACTATCTGGAAATACTTTTACCTTTCACTATTTTATAGTCCTGATAAAATTAACAGCACACTTTAAAGTGTCCCAGCTGTCCCACTCCTCAGTTTATATCCAAAAGGACTTAAAATCAGCATACTATAGTGATGCAGCCACATCAATGTTCACAGATGCTCAATTCACAATAGCTAGATTTTGGAACCAACCTAGATGCCCTTCAACTGATGTATGGGTAAAGAAACTGTGGTATATATACACAATGGAGTAATACTCAGCCATAAAAAAGAATAAAATTATGGCATTTGCTGGTAAATGGGTGGAGTTGGAGAATATCATGCTAAGTGAAATAAGCCAAGCCCAAAAAACCAAAGGCCAAATGTTTTCTCTGATAAGTGGATGATGATACATAATGGGGGGGAGGGGGGACAAGAGAAGAAAGGAGGAACTTTGGACAGTATAGAGGACAATGGGGTGGGAGGGGGTAGGGGAAGGAAAGAGAGTAGACTGAGACAGACAATGTTACCCTATGTATATGTAAGATTACATGAATCATGTGAGTCTACATTGTGTACGACCATAGAAATGAAAAGTGCTACTCCATTTGTGTACAAAAAAAAAAAAAAAATACACAGAGTGACGCAAAAAGGTGGAGGGCATAGATGAAATAACACTGGTATAATTGTAAAAGCCAAGATAGATAACATGGTCATATACATATTCATGTATACATTTGAAATTTTCTATTATAAAAGGTTACAAATTTTTTAGAGCCATGAAATTGAGATATGGCTTCTAAATCTGGCTCTGATGTCATTCTGCTCTGAGCCTGTGGACAAATTGCTTTTCCGTAGGCCTCAGTTTTCTCTATTAAATATGTAATATGAAACTCGAAGAAAAAAAAATTAACAGCACACTGTAAAGTGTCCCAGTTTGAAAAGTAAATTATACAGTCATCCTAATCTTAGGGACCCTTTCTTTTTTTTTGGGGGGGGGGGTCTTTATTATATAAAATGAGTTTCATTGTAGCATATTCACACATGCAAATAACATACTTTGACCATATTTTCTCCATGACCTTCTTATTCTCCTCTCTCTCCTCTCTCCTCTTCCTGTTCTCTAATAGACTCCCTGCTACTTTCATGTCATCTCTCCACACTCTCACCACCAGTTTCTATATAGAAGGGAAAATTTGCTCAGAGCCTCCCTTAGCTGCTAAGACTGACCTCGAACTTGAGCTTCTCCTGCCTCAGACCCTGGAGTCACTCGGATTACAGGTATGTACTACCATGCCCAGCTCAAAGAGCTGGTTTTGATAAAGGATGAATGACAGTTGCAATTTGTTTAGCAGGCTATCAGTGAGTGGATCCTGACCTACTGTCTGGCCACCCCTGCCAAAGTATCATAATCTGAATGCTTACAAGAATTTTCATATTACAATAGTAAGAATATCGTCTCACATGAGATTTTAAACGTACCCACTCTGCTCCTTCCCCTTAGAACACTTGTTCTTCTTCTTCTTCTTCTTCTTTTTATTTAAATCCTCTCTTTACTTGTTCTTTATTCTGATCTTTACAATATCTTTACAATGATACACACAGTCTGGGCATCCTCCTGGTCAACAGTTTGAGGATCTCATTTATTCTTCCTGTACATTCCTTAGGGACCCTTTCTTAATTCCCCATGACTTGATAATGTATGTGAACATTAGGGAAGCAATCAACAACTTCTTAAAATTATCTAGTGGATTATGAGTTTATCACAAGCTCAGTTATACATTTTTTTAAATAATAAATTTTAGTGAAGTTTTATTCCACTAAGCTTTTAAAAGCTTTGAAGCCCAAGTGGGTTGCTAAAATCATAAAAGAACAAACAGCACAGTAACTGTGAAGATATACTGACAAAATATTGTTTTCTAATAGAAAGTAATTGGTCACACAAAAGATAAAGTCATTTTGTCCCTAAATAAAAACTTTTAGTTTGGAGCCTGACTCTACTGACAAAAAACTACTATTTTTCTACATTGTTCGTTTTATTCATTTCTCAAAGTCTCAAGTATGCATATGCCAAATAACTTTTAAAATCTGATCAAAAATAAAAAACAAAGATAAACTGAGCCGGGCGTGGTGGCGCACACCTGTAATCCCAGCAGCTTGGGAGGCTGAGGCAGGAGGATCGCAAGTTCAAAGCCAGCCTCAGCAACTTAGCGAGGCCCTAAGCAACTCAGTGAGACCCTGTCTCTAAATAAAATACAAAAATAGGGCTGGGGATGTGGCTCAGTGGTGGAGTGCCCCTGGGTTCAATCCCTAGTATCAAAACAAAACAAAACAAAAAACCCAAAGATAAACTGAGGTGAATACATGCAACTAAGTTTATTCACTTCTCAATACTGCACTACAGACAGGGATCTTTTTTGAAAACGCATGAATCCAAAAGAAAAGGAAGAACAGAAGAGAAAACAGTGACAAATTCTGGAAGCCAAATAACCGATGATTAAAAAGTAACTGATGTAATGCTGGGTGCAGTGGTACACACCTGTAATCCCAGCTATTTAATAAGCTGAAGCAGGAAGAAGGCCTTAAGCATACTTAAGGCCAGTCTCAGCAACTTAGCAGTACCCTACTTCAAAATAGAAAATAAAAAGAGCTGGGGATATATTTTTGGGATAGAGCACCCCTGGGTTCAATCCATAATACCAAAAAGAGAAAAATAACTGATGTAAGAGACCCAATGAGACAAACACTAAGCTGGCAGGTTTGGCAAAATCAATACCTATCCCAAAACTGGTGGCTTATCCTCTTGAGAAAGTAAAAGAAGTGTTCTCTATCTAATAAGGAGCATCACTCATACTTGAGAGTGGTGGACAATACAGTGAAATTTGTGGGACAAAGTGAATTTGTATACACTGAAAACTGAGACACCCCCAAACAGTATCCCTCAAGGACTCCCTTGAGGAGAGTCCCATAATAAGCTATTATGGGGAATAACCTAAATTTTGATATGGGGGATTCTGTCAAAAAAACAGCAAAGCTGGATGACCACACAATTCCCCTCGAGTTTACAGGTTCCATGCAGTTGTAGTTCTCTACCTTTAAACGTGAGCAACAGTCAAGGGTCTAACATTCTAGGAAAGCCTCTAACATGAAACATAAAGTACACAATACTTTTAAAATGCAAAATGGAGAAAAATAAAATTATGAAAGGAGATAAAAACTTTTAAAAATACCTTGAGTAGCTTAATAAAGATAAAGGAAGATATATCCACAATTCAAGAATAGAATGTTACCAAAAGGGTCAATTTCAAAACTAAACAAAAGGACATTTGGAAATTTAAAAATACAAAACAGAAAAATCTGAGGAAACAGAAAATTTCAGCAAGTAAAGTAAAAAGACAAAGAGGAGGAATAGGCCAAATATAAATGAAAAAGCTAATCCCTACCATCTAACACTTGCATACTAGGAATTTCAGAAAGCAAGACCTGAGAGAAAACAAGAGAACTAACGATGAAATAATTCAAGACATTTTCTCAGAACTGAAAACCAATAGTTTTTAGACTAAAGCTCTGTTAATCCTAGCTCCATACTTAAAATATACTTACATCAAGGCACATTATCATGATACACTCACACCAAAAATAACATGAAATATCAAAACACTGAAGAGGAAGATTCCACAACTTTCAAGAAAGCAGACATATCTCAAAAAAAAAGACAAAAAACTTCTCAATAACATTTAAGTTAGAAGAAAGTGGGGCAACACCTTTAAATTTCCAAAGAAATTAATTTCCAATCTTGAATTCTATTTCTAAAAATACCATGATTCCAATGTGAGAATGGGCTGAACAGATTTGCAGACATACAGTTTAAAAAGTGTGTCTCCACAATCCCTTTTCTCACAAAACTTCTGGAAAAAGTGTGTCACAAAATGAAGGCACGCAATCAAAAACAAACAGAAACTATAACGAAGTATAGACTCCTCGGAAAGAGTTTTTAAAAAAAAACAACTCCTGAATAACAGCTATCAGATTTACAAGGCTAACAGTAGTCCACCAAGGCACTGATCAGAAGGCAATAAGGGATACTTTTTCAATAACATGAAAATGACAGAATACCTGATATGCAAAATTCTATAAGAAAAATTCAGACAACTGGCAAAACTAGTTGGGGAGTAATCACTGGAACACAACAGTAAACTAAGCAAATATAAAGTGAAAACAATCAAATCCAAAAGATAAAAGTTGTACAGGAAAAGTAGCCATCATTTACTAAAAGTATCATTTTTAATAGTATGTAGTCATAATAACAAATAATAACTTCTAACAAAATTATATATTGGAAGGATAACAAAATGTGCTTTTATGTGACAGGGACAAGAAAAGAAAATCTTTATCATCTAAAGTGGAAAGTCTAATAAATACCTAAATCAGAATAATCAAAAAGTAGCAATATCTACATGCTACTTAGAGATATGAAGGTAAATACCAAAAATAAATCAATAAACCAAGCAAGCAAGCAAGCAACTGAGTTAATAGTGGTTTCTACCAGGGATAGACAAATGGTTAATGGGAGCTGGAGACTTTAGAAAACAAACTGACATAATCTCATAATTTGAATATTAAAATATTTAATATTAAGCAAATATCAAAAAAATATCTGCTCATCAAGTTTACAACCTAATAAATCTATTCCTGTAGATCTGACCTTCAAGCTGGACCTCTTTGAAAAGATTACCTTGTGCCATTAAACGAGGTGATTTTCTTGGTGATCTCACTGAATTTTCTTCTACTTTGTCCCTCAAATTCCTGTTAGGTAAAATCAATTCTTCTTCATCAATGGTATCATTGCCACTTTCTTTAACAACTCCTTCATCCATAATATCGTCAAGACCAACAACTAGAGAAAAACAAAAGCAACAATGAAAAATTAATTTTAAAAAGTATTGGGCATATTTAAAGGCAGTACAGAAAAACTAAATGGTTGTAACATGAAATTCTACAAAGTCATGAAAGTCTAGGTCTATTCCTAACATATATGACATTGCCATTGCTAAGTTCCCTCATCAATTCAGTTTGACAAACTTCTACCTTATAAGGTAACTAGTCAAAAAGAAGAGTTATCACTCCTGATTTGTCCTCAACTCAACTATCACTTTCATTTATCATTTGCTGTCCCCACTAAGAGTATCACAGGCAACTATACCTGTGGAGTACTTAATTATTCCCATGTTATTTAAGATACAAAAGAACTCCCTACCTTCAAAAGCCTGAGATTCTACATTTGATTCAAGTCAGGACCAAATACTCTAACGGGGATCCTACTACTTAGAGACTTTATGCTACATATGTGAGAGTAAGCAATGTAGATGTACTCTGAGTGACATCAAAAAAAAAAAAAAAAAGAGGAAGAAGAAAATGAAAAACTTGCCCTTCCTCCAAATGGTGGGGAAAACAGTAGGTGCTTAATATAGCTACAAAATTAAATTACTTTTTCTTAACTAAAAGAGACAAAGTCATCTAATTGGTGAGAGGGAAGAAAGAATGGAAAAGGGACACTGGATATATTCAACACTACATCTATATTGTTATTAGGGTTTTTCTCTGTATAGAACAAATATCATTTAACTAGCCAACAATGTAAATAATTCTGAATGTGCATGTGTATGAAATCGTGAACAAAGAATGTGTGTGATTTGATCAAAGATCTGGATTTAAGTCCATGCCAGAACATTTAAACATAAGCAACTTAACCTATCAGTTTTCTTTATCTCTAAAATGAGGATAACAATACCTGTCCTACCTACCTCACAGGGTTGTTGTAAGGGTCAACTGAGATGATATATGAGAACTCACTCTGTAAACTTTAGAGCACTACAAATGTTAGTTATTATCTTCATCCTAGGGGTTAGAAGGAACCTCAAGAAGTTATCTAGTCCTCATCTTTGTATCCAAGTAGAACTTCATTTAAAAGAGCTCAACAAGATAGTGGTCTATCCTAAAATTTAAAGAAAACAAAATTCTTTATAAATATACTTTCAAATAGTACAATCTTTTTGAAGAGTAATTTGACAACAAACAGAATCACAAAACTGCTCATACACTTTGACCAAGATAAATTATAAAGAACAGAGGGAAGAATGGACTGTGAAGAAAATGGTGACCAGAAAACAATCCTCATTAGAGATAAATAAATAAATGAAATGCACATGTATGTACATTTAGATAAGTAAAAAAGGACAGGAAATAGATGAAAATCAAAACATTAATTACAAGTAGCAATTTATCTTTTATCTCTAAAAGATAAGAATATACCTTCTATTTTCCAAATGTCCTCCTATAAGCATGCATTACTTAAAAAAAAAAAATAGGGCCCATGCTTTTAACCATCACACTCTGCACTAAAAGCTTAGGAGAACATGCTCTAGGACAATTAATCAGGACTCATTTAAGATATAATTAGGACACAGAAGAAAAAGTCCAGTTAGGCTATTTCACCTATGCTGCCACACATTCTTGAAAATGTTTTGATATTAGCTAAGTAGACCCACTATGTTCATTTTAGTGAATTCTGTATTAAACATTTCACCTCGATTCTGCATCAAAGCATAAACAATATATGCATTACAAAAATGCATAAAAATGCATAGGAAAAAAAATGGAATAGGCTGTTATCAGGGATTATCTCCAGAGGTAAGGTGGATAAGGAATATTGTTGTTTTATCTTTCTTATACTTTTTTTTTCTCAATTTTCTACAATGCCCTTGTATTTTATATTGCAATAAGAACAATCCAGGGCTGGGGTTGTGGCTCAGTGGTAGAGCGATTGCCTAGCATGCATGAGGCACTGGGTTCGATTCTCAGCACCACATATAAATAAATGAATAATAAAGGTCTATCAACATCTAAAAAAAATTAAAAACAACAACAATCCAAAAGAGGAAATAGTCTAGGAGAAAGGACTAATGCTCTTTGCTGGCAGGGAGTGCAAAATGTATGCTATGAATTTTATAACTATACTGATCAAAGAAGAATCAACAGGATTTTTAGCAAGTCAAATCCAAACGTCAATTATCAGGTTTTAAATTATTCCATGCCCTTGCAGTATCTGACATACTTCCCCCTTCTGGAATCCCATTCTTCTCAGTTCTGGGTTATCAAGTCCTATTTTACTAGTCATTATTTTCAATATCCTTTGGAAGAAACTCTTCTGCAGATGTCTACACATTGAAGAACCAAATAGTTAAGTCCTCCCATTTCTCTTCTTTACCATCGCTCACACTCACTCATCCCTAGTGATCCCATGCAGTCCCATCAAAACCTAGGTGATTTCAATATGTACATGTTCTCAATCCCACACTCAATCTCCAAGAGTATCTGACCTCAATTAGGTTGTCCAACAGGTATCTAAAATTTAACATAATGAAACTAAATACCAATTCCTCCCATTCTCCTAGTCCCATAAACTGTTCTTTCCCAGGTACTTCCAGTAAACAGAACTCTACTCACCCAGTTGTTCAAGCCTAAAACTCTAGAAATATCTTTAGCTCTTCTCCCCATATTGCCCCCGCATCCAAGCAATCAACACATCCTACTACCTCTACCTTCAAAACATCATTTATCTGACCATTTACCATCTCCACAGTTAATACTCTACTCCAAATCACCAAAATCGCCATCGTTTCTCATCAAGAGAACACCATAATAGTCACCTAGCAACCCAGGTTTCTTTACTGCAACTCCTCCCCCCACATAGTTTATTTAGTTATTCCTGGGATCGTTGTACAATACTGTCAGACTGCATTACAGTCTTCTGTTCAAGATCCTCCAAAGCCTCTCCCAACACATTTAAATTTTGATTCAAGGCCAAAATCCTAGCTAGAATCCATAGTGTAACAAGATCTTCCCTTGCCAACTTCCCTGACTTTTCAACTCCTACTAAGGTGATTCATTCTCACATTGGCCTTTCCAAAACACAAATAAACATAGTTCCATTTCAGGGTTTTTGCACTTACTAATTCCCCCTTCTGCACGGAGCACTCTTCTCCTGGATATCCAATACAACTCACTCTCTCACTTCATTTAGGTTTAACTCAAATATCACCTCCTTTGAGAAATCTCTAATCACCTTATGCAAAACAATATAAACTCCCAACACTGCCTACTGATCCTTAGTATACTTTATCCTTTAAAACATGTTTCACCATCTGAGATTACATATCTATTTATTTTGACTGTCTTCTCCATTATATTGTAAGTTCCACACGCCAAAGATTCCCTTATTTGTGGCTCAAAGACCAAAACCTAGAAGAACAACCTGGTATCTAATAAGTACTCCAGAAATATTTGCTGAATGAAAGAATCAGATGAAAGGACTAGTGGGAAAAGTTTGAACTTTGATGAGTGAGAGAAAAACATTTTTATCAGCCCAAAGAGACAATGAAAGAACAAATTTAGAAATAAATGACAACCAGCTGAAGGAGGTTAAAGTTTTCTATGTAGTTGACAGATGAGGAAAACAGAAAGGAAAGAGGTAAAGTAGGGCCAGTATCCTTTACAAAAAAGATGAATGAATGAAAGAAAAAGAAAATTTGAGTGTGACAGAAGAGGAAAGGGGAGAGAGGTAAGGGGAGGCAGGAGAGAAGGGAAAAATCAACAAAGAACTGATCATGTTTGTAGGTACTAGAAAATAACTTAGAAGGTAAATGATGCCTTGTGGTCCTGCTATGGTTTTAAAAAAAAAAGTGCATGTGGTAAAAATTTAACCTCCAAATTCACATGGTATTTGGTCAACATTATTTGGAAGTGGGGGTCTTTGTAAGCTAATTAGGACTAAATGAGTTCAAGAAGATGAGGCCCTCATGCTGGCATAAATGGTTTTATAAGAAGGGGAAGGAGTGACCCAATCTAGCATGCTTATTCTGTCTCATCATGTGATATCCCTGTCATATTATGATACAAGAAAACTCTTACCAGATGGCAGCACCATGCAGTTGGACATCCCAGCCTTCAAAACTGTGAACTAAATAAACCTCTTGATTCTGTGTAAATTACCAACCTGTGGAATTCAGTTACAACAATAGAAAACAGACTAAAACAGGGATAACCTTTCAAAAATCTCTTGGTCAACAATCTAGCATTACAACAACTGAGACTACACAAAGAGTTCAAAAAATCCATTCTTTTTGGTATTCCTGCTCCTCCTGGCACTTAATTTCTTCATCTCCAACAGTCCACCTCTACAATAAATCAAGCTGTACATGCCTCCAAAGATTACAGGACTCTCATGCTGAACAAAGTCCCCAACTACTAAAGCACCTACTTAATCTCTCAGTGTCTTGAATTCCTAAAAAACAACAAAAAAAAAATCTTTAAAAAAAAAATGGAGACAAAACTAGTACTCCAGAAGTGTTGCTGTGAAGATTAACAAAGTCTTAAAATCCTAAATGGTACTTAGAAAGTCCTATGTTATTAACTGTTTTGTTTCACCATTTCTCCCTCAAGTATCCCATCAAAAATTACATTCCTCTGACTTCTTTTTTCTCAACTACTTCCACAACAAAACTAATTTAAAAAAAAAAAGGTATGTGAGATTTCTTTCTTCTAATCTGTTCATCTGATAAAAGTAGTTATAAAAGTACAAAATGAATAATCACTGGTTAAAACACTCCCCAGTAGGTACTAATGTATTAAAAGGTATTGATGTTCTAATTACTGCTGTGGAGAAAATGAGTTAAAAAGAGTAAAGAAAAATCAGAGGTTTTTTGTTTTGTTTTGTTTTTTTAAAGAAAAACTGCCTATTCTTGGGTACTTCATCTCCCTCTTCCACCAACACAAGGCAAACTAAAATTCAGTAATTGATATTTGATCTCTTAAAAGTGGCCAGTGCCATACAACACAACTTGGATTCTAAAAACAAAGAAAAAACAAAAACTACAACAATGTGATGATTCTTTAGGAAACAAGAGTACAAAACATGTCTGTCTGTCTGTCTGTCTGTCTCTCTCTCTCTCTCTCTCTCTCACACACACACACACACACACACTGTTTTCTCTTCCCAGAACTAGGTTATCATTCTCATTTGAAATTTTGGCCAAAAATCTGATCATACTCAGATATTTTCTTAAGCCTGAATTTGATCACATAAAAATTCTTCCAAACATAACCCCAAATTACCCTAATTAAACTTGTTGCTCTCATATGCTAAGTCTAAGTCCTCCCAACACTAATACTACTTTACTCCAGACTACTAATTTCAATCTAACTTTTTAAGATGAGGTACATGAGGTTGTAAAATAATAATCATGGTTAATAAAAAAATCAAATCAGTCGGGTGCGGTGGCGCACGCCTGTAATCCAAGCGACTTGGGAGGCTGAGTCAGGAGGATCAGGAGTTCAAAGCCAGCCTCAGCAACTTAGTGAGGCCCTAAGCAACTCAGTAAGACCCTGTCTCTAAATAAAATACAAAATAGGGCTGGGGATGTGGCTCAGTGGCCGAGTGTCCCTGAGTTCAATCCCTGGTCAAAAAAAAAAAAAAAAAAATCAAATCATTTGAAGTTAAATTTATCACATTTCTCAACAACTGGAATTGTTCAAATCACTTTAACACCATACACAAAGGAGACCATAAAATTGTAAGTCAAGAACACTAGAAAACTCTTCACATTTGGTATTAATTAAATGGTAGTAGAAAGGCCAAACTCAGTTCAACCACTTCTAAAAGAATTTCTGTATTACAAAGTTGGCATTAAAGAACAAACATAAGGGAAAAATATCTTTTTACAGTATCACAATAAGTTAGATATCTACTTTATAGGACTTGTAAATTTTTTTAAGTAGAATAAGAAAGCATATGGACACCTATTAATCTCATTTTCTCCCTTAACGTTCCAGAAGACCAACCAACCTCTATTGATTCTCCCTTTGGTGAGAATTCTTTACTTCATGGACAACTCACCTGTTCACTCCAAAAACAAAAAGGTAGGCATGATATATGCTCTATCAAATTGTATGTTATGTACAATACAATTTACTATTTTGGAGTGACGGGTTTTTTTTTAGATACTATCATATTCCTAATTTGAAAAATATAATTAAGGCTACTATATATAAGTATCTTTCTCCCACCCCCAATTTATTTTTATTTACTTGGGGGTAAGTATACTAGGAGTTGAACCCAGGGACACTTTGCCAATAAGCTATATTCCCTAGTCTTTTCTAATTTCAAGATAGTGTCTAACTAAATTGCCCAGGCTGATCTCCAATTTATGAACCTCCTGCCTTGGTCTCCTGAGTTGCTGCATTACAGGCGTGCACTACTGTACCCAGCTCAATTTCTTCTTTACAATAAACTTTAAGTCATAGTTTTATTGAGTCTAAAAGGCAAATAAATTTATTTTAATGTGATAGGTAGGTAAAAATCAAATTGCTTTTCCAAAAGATTATAACAATTTACAGTTCAAAGAACTTCATATTCTAAGAATAAATGCTCAATAACACTGCAATTCAGATTATAAAAGGAAACAGTGGAGCACACCTGTAATCCCAGCAGCTCAGCAGTCTGAGGCAGGAAAACCAAAAGTTCAAAGCCAGCCTCAGCAAAGGCAAGGTGCTAAGCAACTCAGTGAGACCCTGTCTCAAAATTAAAAGGTTGAGAATATGGCTCAGTGGTTAAAGTGCCCCTACGTTCAACACACAGTACCAAAAAAAAAAAGGAAACATGTTTAGTAAAAAAGACATGAACACTTCAGATTCAGATTTGTATCTTGCCCTTCTGAATGTTTTCAGTTTTGCCTACTCTCCTATTCAGGTCTTAATGTTTTGTTCTCTACAATTTATATAAATTCTTTTTTAAAAAAATATTTCTAGTTGTAGATGGACACAATACCTTTATTTATTTTTGTGTGATGCTGAGGATTAAACCCGGTGCCTCACACATGCCAGACAAGCACTCTACAACTGAGCCACAACCCCAGTGTGTTATTTATTTGAAGTGTTTCCTTGTTTATTTTACTTTAGTATTTGATATAAAGTTAATTTTTCTTCAGAATGTTGTATCTTCAGTCACTTCAATACTATTCAATTACCTATCCTTTCTGCTAGTTAGATTTATAGTTACTTTAACATATTACAATTATGATTTAATGTTCACAAACATTTCAACTGTTGCCAATCTCAATTTTATGGTTTAAGAGGAATTTATAGGTATTTTCATAGAAAGGAGGCTTTCTATCAAACAAGTCGAAAAAATACTGAGTTAAAAAAGAAGCTACCTAGTAGCTCAGGAGCCTAAAGCAGGAGGATCACAAGTTCAAGGCAGTCTCAGCAACCTAGCAAGACCTTGTCTCAAAACAAAAAATAAAAAGGGTGGGAAATATGGCTCAGTGGGTAAGCATCCCTGGGGTTAAATCCCTGTACCCCACCCCCCAAAAAAGTTACAACATTGTAAAACCCCAGAGTCCTCAAAGTGTTAAAGAGCATTTTATAAGAAAATAAGCATATGTAAAATATTGTATGATTGTTTCCCAAGGTATCTTCCTATCCTTCCCACATAAAAATACACAAAATGCTAATAATAATAATAATAATGTTACTTCAGAGATTTTTTTCCTTATTCACACTTCCAAGTCCATTTTGCATTTAAAGTATTTTGTTAAAATTTTTTTCCAACATAGTTTAAATTCATTTGTAAATGCCCAGAAAGAAGCAAGATATACACCCAACAAAGGTATTCTATGTATTCATGCCACATTTAATAAAAAAAAAAATTCTATCAAAGTTATACACGTAGTTTTAAAGGTGTCTCTAGGTCCATAAAGTCTGTTAACAAAAAATTAATATCCAGTACCCACTTCCTCTCTGAACTTCAATTTCTTCAATGGGAAAATACTTACATAATCACCCTTCACTGAAGGGTTTCTGTGAAAATAAAACCATGTAGCTTTAAACACAGTGTCTAAAAGGCAAGTAATAAGATCTTAAATAAATGATAAACACTATTAGTATACCATGGCAATTATTCTAAAAGAGTTTTCACTAGCCTGAAGTGCACTGCCATTTTACCACTACCCAACTATCTATACAAGTATTTCTGTGGCCAAATTATTCTATCAAGCTAATAAAAAGGGAGATGGTAACTGTTCTCCAAAATTTAACATTTTAATTCAGCATGAAAGTACCATAAATTGGTTACCTTTAAATTATTCCTTTAAAAATATTCACTAAGCACCTACCCCTACCGTGTCAAACACTGTCCTAGACTATTGTAGATACCAAGAACAGAAGACTGAAGACAAATGATCTGATTTCTTAATATGGGCACGGGGGGAGGGGGTGTTGGGCATAGACTGAAATAAACATGTCACTAGTATACATTGACTTTATTTCAGTTAATTCAAATTGCAAAAATAATATAAAAGGAACTGGGTAAACTGAAATAACAATATTTGAAAACATAAAGAACAATTTTTAAATGTTTTTGGCAGAATAATGTTATGGTATCTGTTTTTCCAAATATAAAGAATTTTTGTATTTCAGAGATACATGCTTAAATTATTTAGAAATGAAATCATAGTATTTTTGACCTGTGCTTCAAAATAATCCTGAACAAAAGGAGGTGTTAAGAAGAGTAAGGCAAGCCGGGCGCAGTAGTGCACGCCTGTAATCCCAGCACTTGGGAGGCTGAGGCAGGAGGATCATGAGTTCAAAGCCAGCCTCAGCAACTTAGTGAGGCCCTAAGCAACTCAGTGAGACCCTGTCTCTAAATAAAATACAAAATAGGGCTGGGGATGTGGCTCAGTGGTCAAGTGCCCTGAGTTCAATCCCTAGTGCCAAAAAAAAAAAAAAAAAAAGAAGAAGAAGAAAAAGAGGAGTAAGGCATCAATGAAACAAGATAAATTATGAACTGTTTAAGCTGGTAACAACTACATAGGGATTTATCATGCTATTCTCACTGCTTCTATACATGTCTGATGTTTTCCATAAAACAAAATTTTAAAAACTGTTCCCATGAAGCTTCATTTTAATGATGGAGAAACAAAATATATAGCATGCTAGATAATAGACAATCAAAGGAATAAGGAGTGTGGAGGGAGTGCAGAGCAGGGAAAAGGATTAGTTTTGTAATTATAAATAGGGTGGTTAGAGAAAGTTAGGGATAACTGTTCTGGTTATTTATTGTACAAGAGTTTCTGGCCAGGGGGAAAGTGGAGACTAAAATCCAGGCCACTGTCTGCTCTCCAAACTGAGTACAAGAAAAAAAGAGATGCCCTTTTATAACTCCTGAAAAGGCACTGAATTGGTCTAAACGGAGCCTAGGGATGACATTGCTGAGGCTAACTTTAGAAAAAACAAAACAAAACAAAAAACAAAACAAAACCCTGAGGAACAGCTTTCTAGTTAGAAAATACTGAAGTAGAAATATGCCTCAGATGTTAAAGGAATAATATGAATAGTATGGGGATAGGTCTGTGATGCTAGATTAGCAAAGGGGAGGGAGAACAACAGAATAGATCAGAAAAGTATTATGTCAAATTGAGTAGGGTCTTCTAGACCGTAAGAATTTTAGCTTCTTTGTACAAAATGCAGACTTAGCCGAGCATGTTAAGTGCTAAACTGACATAATCTAACTCTTTGAAGGATTACTCAATCATTCCATCACTTGTGTTCTTTTAAGAACAGGTTATAAGGAATCCCAAAGGACCAAAGCAGGAAAGTTGGCTAGAGAATGCTACAATGGTGTGAGATACCAACCATTAAGACCATGGTTATAGTGAAGAAGATGAGAAGTACAAGTAACTAGATTCTGGATACATTCTGAACATAAAGCCAACAGAATTTACTGATGAACTGAATATGAAGAAGAAAAGGGAGAAATAAACAGGTGACTTCAAAGTTATTTTGCCTGAACAACTTTAAGGAAGAAATTGCCATTTAGAGATAGGAAAGACTGTAGAATTAGTGATACCAAAAGACAGAGAGGGTGAGCCATGTCTAGAGGTACACATCTGTAATTCCCAACTATTGCGATTACTAATGCAGGAGGATCACATGCTGGTGGCTACAGTGGGTACTTTAGGAGACACTGGTCAAAAGTTAAAAAGGTGGGGGATATAGTGCAGTGGTAGAGTGATTGTTTAGCATGCATGAAGTCCTGAGTTCAATTCTGAGGGCGAAGGGGCAAGAGTTCAATTTTAAACCCTAAGCTGAAGATTTCCAATAGACAAGCAAACCAGGTAAACATAAGAATCTTGAGTTTAGGAAAGAAGTTGAAGTTAATAATGTATGTACTTGGGAGTTGAATCACAAACTTATTTTAATTTTTAAGTTAGAAAACTGAGTGATATTCCCACAAAAGGGAAGAAAAATAGAAGAATTATCTAAAAATCTGAATGCTTCAACACTCTTAATGTTTAGAGGTCAGAAAAAGGTTTAAAAAAAAAAACCTGAGAAAATAATAACGTGAAGAGAGCCTACAGAATGGGAGAAATCTTCGTCACTTGCCCCTCAGATAGTTTATCTCCGGGATATGTAAAGAATTCAAAAAACATAACACCAAAGAAACAAATAACCCAATCAATAAATGGGCAAAGGAACTCAACAGATACTTCACAGAGGAAGAAATACAGTCAGTCAACAAATATATGAAAAAATGTTCAACATATCTACTAATTAAAGAAATGCAAATCAAAACTAAGATTTCATCTCACTCCAGTCAGAATACCAATCATCAAGAACACAGGCAACAATAAATGTTGGCGAGGATGCGGGAGAAAAGGTACACTCATACATTACTGGTGAGACGACAAATTGGTGCAACCACTGTGGAAAGTAGTATGGAGACTCCTTAGAAAACTTTGAATGGAACCAACATTTGACCCAGCTATCCCACTCCTCAGTACGTACTCAAAGGACTTAAAATCAGCATACTACAGTGATACAACCACATCATTTATAGTAGCTCAATTCACAATAGCTAAACTATGGAACCAAACTAGGTACGCTTCAACAGATGAATGGATAAAGAAATTGTGGTATTATATACAATGGAATATTACTCAGACTTAAAGAAGAAATTATGGCATTTGCCAGTAAATGGATGGAGCTGGAGAGTATTATGCTAAGCCAAATAAGCCAATCCCAATAAACCAAGGGCCAAATGTTTTCTCTGATATGCAGATGCTAATTTACAATGTGGGGGGCATGGCTAGGGAAGAATTAGAGGTATTTTGGATTAGACAGAGGGGAGTGAAAGGAGGGGAGGGGGTGTGGGGATAGGAAGGACAGTAGGATGAATTCGATATTATTACCCTATGTGCATAATATGGTTACACAACCAGTGTAACTCTGTATCATGTACAACCAGAAGAATGAGAAGTTATACTTCAATTATGTATGACGTGTCAAAATGCATTCTACTGTCATGTACAACTAATTAGAACAAATTTTTTTTAAATAATTTAAATTAAAAATAAAGAAAAAAACCAGAAAGGTTAAGAAAATAATTGAGAGAGTTGTAAACCAGAGAGCAGGAAAATTTATCATTTCAAAAAACAGAATTCAAATTGAGTTAAAAGTCAATGACAGGCAACAGAAAAGAAAAATGGCATCTGGATTGAGTAACATGATTGGTATGTTCTTATGGAGTGGTAAAGGCAAAATCCAGAGTTGGAGGAAAGATTGGGATAGAGGAAACAGAAAATTCTTTTTAGGATTTTTGCTGTAAACAAAGCAAAAAACTAAAGTAACACAAGTATAAAGTATACTAATGAATAAAAAGATACTGTGTGGTAATAATGAATTCAATTATAAAGGTTTTGAAGAAAGAATGCACTTTCATACTTCCTTTCAATTCCCCCAAGCATAGACAAAACAAAACATTAAGTAGGTATCCCACCATTTAACTACAAACCATTCCTGTAGAAAATAGAAAGGTAGAAACCTAACCTCAAACACTATCTTCTTAGAAATTTCATGAAATGACTATCTAAATATAGGACATCATAACAAAGGCTAAGAAGGTACTAAAGAAGGCTGGTTTCAGCCTACCAGGAAACATTTATTATGAAATTAAGAAAAATACCAAAATGTACATTCCAAGTTGTTGTTTGGATTTGCTCCATCTGCCCCATGCTTCTAACAACCAGCAGACAAGAGGTACTTGGCTACCATCAGGCCAACTCTGAAAAGTCTACTAATGAGGTATACACTGTCAATACAGGCTTCTGTGTTGGAGACGGGGTACTTAGCTGCATAATGATTGGTTTTTGATTGTTTAAATTTAATTTTGAATACTTAGCTTTTCTTTTTGGTGAGACAGCACACGGGGTAATCAATGTTGCATAGTTCATTTGAACAGTCTACCAATTACAGACTCACTTCAATGAAAAACTATCAAATATGAAAACAAACATGTAAACACAATTCTTGGGGATAATAGAACTATTTAACAGCAAATTACTTTAACAAAATAACTGACTGGTCACCTTTATAGTACACTTTTAATATGCTTTTGCTTAGAATGCACTTCATTGCCCAGGATCTTCAAAAGCCCAGCCATTACATGCCTCTATGGATGCATATTCTTTTTTTTTTTAATTTGTTCTAATTAGTTATACATAACAATAGAATGCATTTATGCACTTTGATATATCATACATAAATGAGGTATAATTTCTCATTTTTCTGATTGTATCTGTTGTACAATCACATTGGTCATGCAGTACATATATAAGGTAATAATTTGTTTCATTCTACTATTCTTCCTATCCCCATATCCCCTACCCTCCCTTCACTCCCTCTCCTTAATCTAAAGTAACTCTATTCTCCCTTAGTACCCGCCTCATTGTGAATTAGCATTTGCATATTAGAAAAAATGTGCCAAAAACATTCACTGGAGAAAAGATAGCCTATTCAACAAATGGTGCTGAGAAAAATGGAAAGACACATGTAATAAAATGAAATTAAACCCTTATCTCTCACCTGCACAGAAATTCAATTCAAAGTGGATCAAAGACTTAGGCACTAGAACAGATACCCTGCACCTACTAAAAGAAAAAGTAGGCCCAAATCTTCACCATATTGGCCTAGGATCTGACTTCCTTAAGAAGACCCCCTAAAGCATAAGAAGTAAAATCAAGAATCAATGAATGGGGTAGATTCAAACTAAAAGCTTCTTCTAAGCAAAAAGAAAACAATCAGGGCTGGGGATATAGCTCAGTTGGTAGAGTGCTTGCCTTGCCAGCACAAGGCCCTGGGTTCAATCCCTAGCACCGCAAAAAAAGAAAAAAAAAAAAAAAAAAAAAAAAAAAAAAACCAGAAAACAATCAATAACGTGAAGAGAAAGCCTATAGAACGGGAAAAAAATCTTTGCCACATGTACCTCAGACAGAGCTCTAATCTCCAGGATATATAAAGACTCAAAAAACACCAAAAAAAACCCTAATAACCCAATCAATAAATGGGCTAAGGAACTCAAAAGACATTCCACAGAAATATAATCAGTCAATAAATATGAAAAATGTTCCTTATCTCCAGCAATTAGAGAAATGTAAATCAAAACTACTCTAAGATTTCATATCACTCTAGGCAGAATGGCAATCATCAAGAATACAAGCAATAATAAGGGTTGGTGAAGATGTGGGGAAACAGGTATCCTCATACACTGCTGGTGGGACTACAAATTGGTACAAGCACTCTGGAAAGCAGTATGGAAATTCCTCAGAAAACTTGGAATGGAATCCACTCCTTGGTTTATACCCAAAGGACTTAAAATCAGCATACAACATACAGCATACAACTCACACCAATGTTTATAGCAGCTCAATTCACAACAGCTAAACTACAGAACCAACTAGATGCCCTTCAAAAGATGAGTAGACAAAGAAAATGTGGAATATATATATATCTATGAGGACTGAATTCGATCCTCAGCACCACATAAAAAAATACATAAGTAAAAGAGTATTGTGTTCATCTACAACTAAATATGTGTATGTGTGTGTGTGTGTATACACACACACAAACATAACTTAGAAAATATATACCATTCAAATGATTTTTTTTCAAAGTATATTGTCTCAGGCCCAATTAATTCAGGGACCAAAAGCCTACTAAAATAGTACCTGATGTCACTAATAAAGAATAATATACTTCCTAAAAACAACTACATTTGACAGTTAAAAGCTAAATAATGTTCACTATATTATTCTTAATAACAACAAAGAAGAGCAACTATAGTTCTGAAAGTACTAATTTATTGAAAATTTATGTGCAATATCCTTTAATAAACTATCACTGTATTTCTTTATTAAAGTTGCTCCATTAACCAAGGTCATCTGATGATTTTCCTGTTGCTTGTACATATCAAATTTATTTTCAACATTAATCTTTAATGAAAAACTTTCAGCTTTCAAAACTTTCCAAAGCCAGATGCGGTGGTGCACACCTGTACTCCCAGCACTTGGGAGGCTGAGGTAGGAGGATCCCAAGTTCAAAGCCAGCCTCAGCAACTTAGTGAGGCCCTAAGCAACTCAGTGAGACCCTGTCTCTAAATAAAATACAAATTAGGGCTGGGGATGTGGCACAGTGGTGCAGTGCCCCTGGGTTCAATCCCCAGTACAAAAAAAAAAAACCTTTCCAAGTAAATGCTATGTACATTTCCAACCTGATCTCTTCACATTTGATGTACTTTTGTGAATATGCTATGAGGAAACCTTTCATACTGAAACTTACTCTAATTATACACAAAATAGAGGAAAAATATGATTTTGAGGCCAAAGATAAGATAAAAATCTCAGAGCCAGGCCTAGTGGCACATGTGTGCACTCCCAGTGGCTCAGGAGGCTAAGGCAGAAGGACCACAAGTTCAAAGCCAGTCCCAGTAACCTAGTAAGGTACTAAGCAACTTTATTATTATTATTTTTTTTTGGAACCAGGGATTGAACTCAGGGACACTCGGCCACTGAGCCACATCCCCAGCCCTATTTTGTATTTTATTTAGAGACAGAGTCTCACTGAGTTGCTCAGGGCCTCACTAAGTTGCTGAGGCTGGCTTTGAACTCGCGATCCTCCTGACTCAGCCTCCCAAGTCGCTTGGATTATAGGCGTGCGCCACCACGACCGGCACTAAGCAACTTTAGTTAGACCCAGTGTCTAAATAAAAAATATAAAAAGGGCTCACGATGTGGCTCAGTGGTTAAGCACCCCAGGTTCAATCTCTAGTACCAAAATAAATAAATAAATAAATTAATTAATTAATTTAAAAAATAAATCTCAGAATGAAAACAATTAGTAAGTACTTTAAGAGCACTGTGCCTATAATACAGCAAACTTCACACAATTTATTTAGCAGCAGTATTAGGCATACAATCTCAATGACCACATGTAGAATGACTGAAGTATAAAAAAGGGCAATTGGAGCATCAAAAAGCAGTACAACACAATAGGTTCCAAAACATAGGAGTATGTTTGTCATACTCCTTAAACATACTAAAAGGGAAAGAACCAAAAATCATTTGCCACCTGTAACTAAAGTGGATGTGACCATTTCACCAACCTCATACCCTAGCTATTGGTAATTAAATGTTGACTCTTTCCCTTTTATCTGCTTCTTCAGCAACTAGGTAATTTAAAAAAAAAAAAATTTAATAAACCTTACATTTTGCCAGAATGCCAGCAAGTAAATGCAAAAGATAAAATTAGAAAATCATCACTTGGTTACTTACTACTGATTCTAGCAAGTACTGTCACTGGGTATGTAAAGGTATAAGAAAGCTGGTAAGAAACTATTTTCAAATCAGCAAAGTTATATTCCTAGAGATTCCTTGTTATCTTAGGTATTTGAGGAGGAAGAGATGTAGCTCTCACCACCTTAACCTAGGAATCAAATTTCACATCAAAAGAGCTGTTCAAACAAAAACTTGTTCTGAACAATATTAATGACACAGCTTTATCTATCAAGGACTCTTGCAAAATATATTTAATCTGACTCTAATCAACTTTTAAACCTAACTTCCAATCTTCAGAAAGTGAAAGGAACAGTTATCACATTTTTTCAAAGTCTGGAACTTGGGACATTCCTTTTAAACATACTAATGGAAAAGGGTTAACACTTTAGAAATAAAACCAAATGCCATACTAGGTTTTTGCATCTTGATTTGAACAAAACAAATGAAAAATATACCTTGGGGACAAGTGGTAATTAAATATTGAACAGGATATCAGATGATATTCATAAATTATTCAGTGTAGTTATGATACGCTGTACATGTCCTCTGAGATATATGGTGAAGTTCAACTAAATGGATAGACTGGACAGGTAAAACTGGTAAACTGATAAATAAATACAGCCCAACATTAACAGCTGCTGAATCTGAGTAAAGGGAAAATGTGCATATACTGTACTATCTATCAGTATGTTTTAAATTCTCAAAATACAAAGTTAAATTAAAAAATAAAAAAATAAGTGGTATGCCCATAATCACAGCAACTCAGGTAGTCAAAGAAGGCAGATCACAAGTTCAAAGCCAGCCTCAGCAACTTGGCAAGGCCCTAAGGAACTTAGTGAGACTGTCTCAAAATAAAAAATAAGAAGGGTTGGGAATGTGGCTCAGCAGTAGAGGAGCCATAGATAGGTTCCACTCCCATTTAAAAAGAAAAATTAAAAAGGCTAAAATAGAAGTATCCTTAACTAGGAATCTAAATAGCGACTGATTTACAATGCACTTTATTCCAAAACAAATTCAAAGTGGCTTTTTAAAAAGGATATAAAGCTGGGCATGGGGGTGCATGTCTAAAATCACAACTACTTTGGAGGCTGAGGCAGAAGAATCAAAGTCAAGACCAGTCTGGGCAAATCAGCAAGACTATGCCTCAAAATAAAAATTTTTAAAAAGTATGTGGATAGCCAGGCACAGTGGCACTCGCCTGTAATCCCAGCTTGGGAGGCTGAGGCAGGAGGATCACGAGTTCAAAGCCAGCCTCAGCAACTTAGCGAGGCCCTAAGCAACTCAGTGAGAACCCGTCTCTAAATAAAATACAAAATAGGGCTGGGGATGTGGTCAAGTGTCCCTGGGTTCAATTCCCAGTACCAAAAAAAAAAAAAAAGGATGTGGATATATAGCTCAGTGGTAAAGCATTTATTTGCCTATTATGTGCAAGGCCCTGCATTCCATCCCCAGTTACTGCAAAAAAAATTTAAAAAAAAAAAACCAGAATACACAATATAAAGTAATATTTTAAAAGGGAAAAAGAAATTTTGAGAGAAGTGAAACAAAGCAAAAAAACTTAATTAAGAAACAAAGATGTATTAGGATAAAGTTAATATCCAGAATGAAATATAAACATTTATATTTTATCAAGAGTTTCCTGATTTTCAAAGTTTGTCAGGTATTCAGCAAAACACTTTAGGAAAAAAAATATATGAAAAATAGTGTACAGTGTAGTGTAAAAAGACAGACTGTCTCAAAATAAAATACCATTTCAGTGGATACCTTTATACAGCAGCTTTCATCAGACTTTCAAGTTTACACTAATCAGACAGTTTCCAAAGAGTATATAAAATAGAGGAGTACACAAATAATCTATGGCCTGGAAGAAAATATTACATATATAAACTATTACCTAAAACCTAAAAAGAAATTAAACCTTACCAATATTTAATCACTCACACTAGTATCTTTGGTAGATTTGTGACACAACTTAGCTGAAGAGAGATACTGAGACAGTTAAGAATTCCAAAAATTGGAGGAATTGACAACGTTAATGCATTTGTCTTCATTTTGCAGTTATATGATGCCATTAATACTGTTTCTTTTATGTTTAAAAACAAGTTATAAATAGTAGACTGTTCATAATAACTTTAATGAAATGGGAAATGACTTAAAATATTTATATCACATCAAGTTTCTCCATTAATTCACAGCAAGGATCTTAAAAGAGCTGTTGTATTTAAGGATAAGTTACACATTTTTATTTTACAAATATATAAAACTAAAACAAGTATTACATTCTGGCCTCTTCTACTATAAATAGCTGTGACATTTCATATTAGAAAATAAATACCTTTAGTCTGTCCTTTGTATGAGGTGACATTTTAGTAATGAGTAAGAAAGTAACTGTTTTTCTTAAAATAAAAATAAATAAAAAATGTGGGCTACAAAAATCAATGTTGAGGTATGTTTCCATCATTATGTGAGTTTAGCTAGAAATGAAATGCAATACTTATAAAAATTTATATCTGAACACTAAAATTTTTCCAAATAAAAAAGGTTGCATTTTTTGTTTCTTGTGTTTTTTGTTTGTGTGTTTGTATGTTTGTATGTTTGTTTTTTGCGGAGCCAGGGACTGAACCCAGGACCTTGTGTTTGCAAGGCAGGCACTCTACCAGCTGAGCTATATCCCCAGCCCCAAGGCTGTGTTTTGAGCTCAAATGGTAAAAAAAAAAAAAAAAAAAAAAAAAAAAAAAAAAATTAATGTAAAAACGCTGCATTAGTTGAAAAGAACAAGAAGCACACTGAAAAATGACAGAAATATTCCAATTAAACCATAATAAAAGACTTCATGAACTTAATACAAAAAAATCCCTAGGATTATAGTTTATTAACTACAGACTACAGTGAATTTCTTCCATTTGAATGTATGTTATCATTATTGAATTACCTTTTTCAAGTATGATAGTCATTCAAATCCAATATCAAAATAAACTCAACTTAGGACTCTATACATAAAAGATTATTCAGCAGTTCTGAAGAGTCACAAGTTAAAAGTCAGTCTCAGCAACGTAGTGAGGCCCTAAGCAACTTAGTAAGATCCGGTTTCAAAATTAAAAAATAAAAAAGACTAGAGTTGTGCCTCAGTAGTTAAGAGCCCCTGGGTTCAATCCTGGTACCAAAAAGTAAAAGTAAAAATAAATATAAAAAAAAATCACTTCAGATAAAATTTTCAAGAATAATTAAACATGTATTCACTGGCTTCCCAAAAATTTTTATACAATCACTAATTTTAATTAATAACTTTAAAAGTATAAATGTTACCTATAACTCATTATTTCAAAATATTTGTTATATGTATTACATACAAAACACATTAATAAATGAGTATAGTAGGACAAGTACATAAAATACACATGGTGTGTACTTCAAAATGTCTTACTTATAAACATATAGTTGAGTTTAAATAATGCTATTTTAATGAAATAAAGCTTCAAATATAGAAGCAGCAACCCTGATACCCATATCCTTCAGGTTGAAGTACCACAAGAATTCAATCTTCCTCTAAAATTTTTTATATAAGCAAATGATCACCCCCTGTGAACAGAGATCTGGATTCTATGAACTAAGACGGGGGGAGGGGAGACAGAATAAGCAGCCTAGAAAAATCTTTGACAAGTGAGGCAGGCTCAGCTATGAAAATAAGTTTCCAAAATTCCCACGATGGCCTCTAAGCTTCAAAGAGGTACTGATCTTAGTCTCCCCACACAACTACAGAAGTTGTGCTTGATACTACTACTACTAGCTGTTGCTCAATATCTATTTAGTCATTCCTCCTCATTTAATAGAATTCCTTTAAAAAAAAAAAAAGCTGTGTACATGATCACACATAATAAAGACTATCCGTTGCAATCTACCTTACTGCTGGATGTGACTACTATTCAAGTTGATCCATGGAATATTAAGTAGAAATTGTACATGCACCTCAGGATATGATTTTTTTTTTTTTTTTTTTTT
>JAJEJO010005003.1:77628-129002 GCA_020662805.1 Glaucomys volans | reverse complement strand
TCCCAAGTGCTAGGATTACAGGCATGCGCCACCACGCCTGGCTCCAGCATATGATCTTAAATCATACCTTCCCTTTCTTCTTTACAGACTGGGATCCACAGTAGATAGCTAGAGAAGACATCTGAAACTATGAGGTATACCTGAAAATAGTGATCACGTATAGCAATGCAAAGTACAAGGAACTTAGGTCCCTGGCACTGTGCAACTCCAGACCAGCTCCCACCCTGAGCTATTACATGACAAAATTTTTCTTTCTTTATACCACTGTTATTTGGAGTTTTCTATCATTCTCAGCTGAGCCTAATTCTAACTAAACACAAGTAATACATTCTAAATCAAGATCACAAAGAAACTAGGGAAAGAACACAGTCAAGTGTTTCTGGAGTTAGCAGAGATGATGAGGAAGTGAGAAAAGGACAGCCAAGGAAGTTGAGGTTTATGATTTGGTGAAATCCAGGTAACCAACCAGGCTTTCCTACTTCTCTATGAAAGTCAGCTTCTCTGGCTGGCAGGTACCTTCAACTCTAGGACAGAGAAAGTAAACCAAGGGCAGGCACCTAAAACAAGTCATCTCTCTCCAGGGCCACTCACTACAAGTCAGTCGAACAGTGTTGGATAACTCATTAAAAGAATTCTGTTCTCAGAATTCCTTTCTGGTCAACATCCTCAAAGACAGACAATAAAAAAATAAATAAATCCATCCATCCATCCATCCATCCATCCATCTGGGTGGCACGGTAAAGATTTTATTGCTCACTTTTCTTCCTTGACAGAAAAAACAAAAGGTAAGAATTAACTATGGTATTAGTTACACAAAGGAAAAACAGAAAAAAACAAGGTCAAGAATACATGTGCTAGAACCCAGCTTAGTGGTGTACATCTATAATCCCAGCAGCTCTGGAAGCTACTAAGGCAGGAAGATCACAAGTTCAAAGAAAGTCTCAGCAGTTTAGTGAGACCCTAAATAACAGCAAAATCCTCTCAGAATAAAAAATAAACAGGGGCAAGGGTTGTGACACAGTGGCTAAGCACCCCTGAAAAAATAACAACAACAACAAAAAAATGTGCTCAAGGATTCTTGATATTTTTTTTTAATATTTTTAAGATTTTGCTAGACCTTTATTTTATTCATTTATTTATATGTGGTGCTGAGAATTGAACCTAGGACCTCACACATGCCAGGCAAGTGCTCTACCACCAAGCCACAACCCCAGATCTTTTGATATTCTTTAAACGAATTTTTTTTTTTTTTGAAACAGGGTCTTGCTATGTTGCTCATGATAGGCTCTAACTCCTGGCTTCAAGAAATCCTCCTATCTCAGCCTCAAGAATAGGCTAGGACTATAGGTAGGTGCCATAACACCCAGCAACTCCAGAATTATTTTTTAAATTACAAAGTAGACTGATCCACTACATTAACAACTGCAAAGTTGTTCCTAAGCCATCTCATGTTTAGTAAGTTCTGCAAATCTAGTATGCAAGAGTATTCTAAGATTATAAGAGGCATATCTGATCAAGTTGGTACTATATTAGCCAATTACCAAATTAAGAATCCAAGTCTTTAAAGTTTCAAAACTCACTAAATATTGGTTGTTCTGTACAAAAGACTAGTTTATCCATACAGTACCATTAAACTTTTTAAACTCACATATAAACACCAAGTGTAAAATCATTTAATTAGAACACATCCTCTTAACAGTAAATAGTCGAGGTTGGGGGTATAGCTCAGTTGGTAGACTGCCTGCCTTGCAAGCACAAAGCCCTGTGTTCAATCCCCAGCACCGTTTAAAAAAAAAAAAAAAAAAAAAACAGTAAATAGTCCTGGAAATAGTAAAGACTTAGTATCAGTAATGTTTAGTATTACTAATGTGATAAACGTACTTATTCAGATTCCAAGCTAAGATCACAGAAAAGTTATAAAAACAAATTTTGATTATAGATACGGTAAATTAATTTGGGGGGAGGGGGCTTTTTTGCAGTTGAAAGAAGGGACCAAAAGGAATTCAGCTGGAAAGAAAGGAAAAAGTGGAAAGTGAAAATGAGCTAGTACAGAAAATAATACAGAAGATGGCCATGCGACAAGCACATCATATATTTTCAAAATGCCCCATGACCATGTGTCAAAAAAACTATTTTTCATATTTCTGCATAAAACCAGAACCCAAAGACCAAACTCATTCTATTATTATAAATCAGAAGGGTCATGGGTTAAAAACACATTTGAAAGTTGAGAAATTTAACCATTTCCAACCTTCTCTAATGAGAAAAGCAAATTCAAATTAATACGCTTCAAAACTGACTCAGTCAGGCACAGTGGCCCACGCCTGTAATCCCAGCAACTAGGGAGGCTGAAGCAGGAGGATCTCAAGTTCAAAGCCGGCCTCAGCAACTTAGCAAGGCCCTAAGCAACTCAGTGAGACCCTGTCTCTAATAAAATACAAAATAGGGCTGGCGATGTAGCTTAGTGGCCAAGTGCCCCTGAGTTCAAACCCCCGTTCAAAAAAAAAAAAAAACTGACTCACTTCGTCATGTTCTTTATAATTACTTTTTAATACAATTTAAGATATCTTTAGTATCTGACCCATATTCTCTTTAAAATATAATGCCATATTTTATGAATTTTATATTTGTAAACATAAAAAGGATACTTCCTAAACTGCAATAGCAGTTATCTAATGATCAGATAGATAGTTCTGGGAAAAGAAAAAAATACTTTGCTTTTCTGACTCAAAACACAGAAAGTATTTTTCTCTTATCTTGCAATTAGAACACATCATCACCAGGTGGTCATAGTCCTATAAGCAGATAGAAATGTACCTGGTGTTACACTAGTTTTTCAAACTAATGGTCTTAGAATATTGTTTTTTCAGATGTGTCATTCTGAAGAAAATTTAAAGCTATTAAAACTACCAAACTATAACCAAATAATTGTTAAAGATCAACTTAAATAAAAATATCTTGGTTCATTCCCTTAAACTATCCCACACTGCTCTCTCAACACAAGAGAACATCATTCACACAATATTCTGAGACTGGTACCTATTGGAGTTGTGCAACCTACCCAGCAAAACAATTTAACCCTTATCTCAAATTTTGGTTACAGGACATTAGCTTTACCAGGAAAAGAGGACTTAGACAAATTAAGCATTGAACAATATCATTTTGAATGTTTTCATTTTTAGTAAACTTCTGCCTATTTGTTGTACATTATAGAGGAGCCCAAATCACTTTCTGAGGAAACTCTTGGCCCTTTCCTCCATTAAGGACAACCAAGCAACCCCCTAGGCAAACACAAGCCTCTAACAGAACTTTCAAATTTTACACAATAAAATTGGACCTATTGATTAAAAACACGTTTACCCATGAACTTCACTGGCAAAAAAAAGATAATTACACTGTAGTTCTCAGTATCAGTATCGTATAATTTATCTTCATATCAATACATTTTAAAATCTGGTGGCAAATTATATCCAAGGCAGGCTGTTTCAAAGATAAAATCTATTCTTCAACTGGATCAGACCACTATATTAGTCTGTATACAGACTACACTTATACTACTTACACTGAGATACATATTGAGGGGTATTTTAAAAAGCCCTTTGTCCACTAAAAACATACTAAGGATTTTCTTTTATTACATCACACATCATGATAAAACTATATATGTATGAAATTTCATTCTAGTTTTAGTATAAAAATAATTTTCTGTCTCCTGGTCACTAGGTTTGTTTTTACATTCAGGACACTGTATTTTTCTCCTTGAAATGTTTTTTTCTTCCACAAATGATTGCCAGAAATTTGACAGCCACTGGGCACAGTGCTGCACACCTGTAATCCCAGCGGCTCAAGAGGCTGAGGCAGGAGGATCTCTAGTTCAAAGCCAGCCTCAGCAAAAATCAAGGCATAAAGCAACTCAGTGAGATCCTGTCTCTAAATAAAAATACAAAATAGGGTTGGGGATGTGGCTCAATGGTCGAGTGATCCTGAGTTTATCCCTGGTACCCCATCCCCATAAAAAGAAAAAGAAATCTGACAGCCAAAGTTGAAGCTCACCTGCAACATGTGTTTTATTCATTATCAGAACTTCTGCTCCCACTACTCGTTTTCATTTATTCCTTGTATACTTTTTCCAGTCGAAATATACTAAATGTTTACTATTCTAGTGCCCATATGAACAACATATATAGAAGTAATCCCTGTCTTTATAGCAGTAAATTATTTAATTTAAAACAATGTTTGATCTTAAGCATTTGGTAAATTCCCATGAATTATTTGTGGGATTAAACACAATACTGTCAAGAACCATAAAAGGTATGGAATTTTACTCACAAATTGACAAACCAGCCTATGCCTTATTCATAGTTACTGACAGAATACACAAGACTACTGGGACAAAAACAAAGAATTCTGTCAATCATGGCACAGAAAGCAGCAAGACTATGTTATGTCAGTTTCCCTTGCCTCCTCCAGGTTCACAGAGACAACACACAGATATGCCTAAATAAATGCTTATATACACAGTAGACTGAAATACCAGGAAAGAACAGAATAGGGGATTTATTGGTTTTGTAGTGAAGAATACGCAAGCCTGCTCTTTGACATAAGAGGTCAGGGTGAGAGAGCAAACCTTACTACCTCATCTCTCAAGGTTGTTTATTGCAATCACAACCCTACGAAATGGTCCAGCCAGGCGTGGTGGCGCACGCCTGTAATCCCAGCACTTGGGAGGCTGAGACAGGAGGATCATGAGTTCAAAGCCAGCCTCAGCAACTCAGCGAGGCCCTAAGCAACTCAGTGAGACTCTGTCTCTAAATAAAATACAAAATAGGGCTGGGGATCTGGCTCAGTGGCCGAGCGTCCCTGAGTTCAATCCCTGGTTCCAAAAAAAAAAAAGAAATTTACTTTAAATATAATCCTTTGTGAGAAAAGAGCTGGAGGCTTTATAAGCTGCCTGCCTACATGCCTACAGATTCGCCTTGAAATCATTTTCTCAAAAAATTCTCAAAACGCAGCTACTAGCCGGGCATGGTGGCACACGCCTGTAATCCAAGCGACTTGGACGCTGAGTCAGGAGGATCGCGAGTTCAAAGCCAGCCTCAGCAACTTAGTGAGGACCTTAGCAACTCAGTGAGACCCTGTCTCTAAATAAAATACAAAAAAATAGGGTTGGGGATCTGGCTCAGTGGCCAAGTGTCCCTGAGTTCAATCCCTGGTTCCAAAAAAAAAAAAAAAAAAAAAAAGCAGCTACTTTCATGACAAACTAGCCATTCAAAGAACAACATCACATTCAAAGATTTTAGTGTCTTTCTGTGATGGTTAATCTTATGTAACTCAGCAATGCTGTGGTATCCAGATATTTGATCAAACACTAAAGGTGGACCAACAAACTCTGAGTAAACAGATTACCCTCCATAATGTGAGTGGGTCTCGAACAATCAGTTGAAGGGCTTAAGAGACACCCCGAGTTAGAATTTTACTGTCAGACTGTTTCTAAATCAAGCTGCAACTCTTCCCTAAACCCACAGCCTTCCAGCCTACCCTTGGACTTGCCAGCCTCCATAATTATGTAACTGATTCCTTTAAAAAATAAAAAGGAAAAATTCAATCTCTCTTCAGTATCTCTTTCATTGTAAATACACACACACGCACCTCACAAACTCGCTGTTTTCTCTGGAGAACCCTAATATACCTGCAAACTCTGAAAAGTTTAATAACTATATTACCAACACAAAGTGAACAATTAAGATATAACTAATAGGTGAAAAGGATCTTGAAAGCAAGAATACTAATGCAACCTGACCCTGGAAAAACTAAATAATTGTTTAAAATTCAACACTGACAAAGACAAGATAATGATGAACAGGGTTCCAAAATCCTAAGAATTACCAGATATTAATACTTTTACATTTATTACAAATTAATTAGGTCACTCATTCAATATTGCAAACTTTATGCATCCTTTACCACTTCTTCCCCACTAAATCCCATTCAAAGAAAATAAAAGGTTTAAAAAAAAGAAAAAAACAACGAATGAAAAGAAACTGTATAGAAGAGAATGGAATAGCATGAAAAAAAATCAGTTCAGAATCAAAGGTAGTTAAAGGTGTGAAAAGGACAACTGTGTCCAAAAAACCTTTAGAGCTTCTAGCAATGAAATGATAGGGCATAAGTATTGAGCTGGCCCAGAAATAAATAATTTTTTATAGATTAACTGAAGGCCTAAATCCTAAAAGGTAAACTCCCTCCCTTCCAAATTCATTATCTAAGCACTGAATTCCAAGCAAGAAAATCTTTTCCTAACCCTAAACTAAAACTGAATGAACTAGATAGTCAATAGGAGAATTACTACCTAATAAGATGCTTCTCATTCTGATATTTAGAGGATCCCACAAAAGACTGAAGGGTATCTAGCCAAAATACATTTATCTCATAGCAAAATGGGAATAAATTTCCGACTGAGAAACAGGAAATAAGAGAGATTCATTTTAAACATCTACAAACAACCAAAATAATCAGACATTTGGGGAAAACCTACAACACTATGGGAAAGGACAAAATAAACAAATAGAAAAACTAATTCAGACTACAGAGATTCTTATGTGTCCCTATATAAACAGAACGCTCCTTAAAAATGGCATGAATAGCCAGGCGTGGTGGCGCATGCCTGTAATCCCAGCACTTGGGAGGCTGAGGCAGGAGGATCATTGAGTTCAAAGCCAGCCTCAGCAACTTAGCGAGGCCCTAAGCGACTCAATGAGACCTTGTCTCTAATAAAATACAAAATAGGCCTGGGGATGTGGCTCAGTGGTGGAGTGCCCCTGGGTTCAATCCCCAGTACCCCCCCCCCCCCCCCAAAAAATGGCATGAATAAAGAAAACAGAGTTCTTAGAAAAATAATTTTCATAATTAAATATTCAAAGACATGGAAAATACGGCAATGAGTCTCTCAAAATACACAAAGCAAAAAGAAAGAAACAAAGAAGAAATAGGTAAGAAACATAGGTCAATATCTGTCTACTAGCAGTTAGTAGGAAAAAAAGAAACAAGAAAATTCCTTAGTTAAAAGGATTACTCTTCAAAATTGAAAAGGCTCATGGAAGTGTCCAGAAAAACAAATGAAAGACTAAACCAAAAGGAGAAAATCCTAAAGCTGGTATGAAGGGAAGGCTACCAAACAATGCAACAAGTACTCACATAAACATTAGGCAACCCATTAGCAATACAAGATGATAGCAGGCCAACTTCTATATAAAAGCAAATCATTAATCAATTATAAAGGTTTTAGAAAGTTATTAAGGATATATTAAGCAAAGATGAAATACTGGAAAGCAAATACCATGAATCAAGGAGAGCAGAAAAGCTCTAGGATAACAGATGACCAACAGGCCAAGAAAATGACACTAATACAATGTCAAAGAAGAGACAAAACAATGACAGAGTGTCAGGAGACAGGGAAGATGACTCGATAGAACCAAGAGTACACTCTAGATTTTGGAAAAAGAAGCCTGTTATAACAGCACAGAAATGCAAGTTTTAAAAAAATGGACAGGGCTGGGGTTGTAGCTTGGTGGTAGAGCACTGGCCTTGCATGCACAAGGCACTGGGTTTGATCCTCAGCACCACAGAAATAAATAAAAATAAAGGTACTGTGTCCATCCATAACTAAAAACAAAAACCTTTTTTTAAAAAAATAAAATAAAATAAAAGTATAGTCAGCTACTCAAGGAAAAAAATCTGTATTTATCTTGGACCAAGGTTTGTTTTTTTGGTTTCAGGTTTGTTTGTTTAAGTGAAATAAGAAATGGTCTTTGAGAATAACAATGAAATGAATATAAGTAGGCACATGAAAACAATGAAACAGACATACAGTCATAGAAAGATACAGTGATAGAAAGTTAATTTTATTTCACATTTTAAATTATAAAGCCAGAAAATGAAATATTCAGTCAATGCAAAGTAAAATTTAAATATAGCTGATGCTACAGTATGTTAAGCTAAGGAAAGCACAAGTAAATGGAACCAAGCAGTGAAACAGAAAAACCAAATTATATACAAAATGAAGACATGAATTAGAAAACTCTGCTCTTGGGCCGTAAATTCCTTCTTTCTGGATTTTCTGAGTTTGGAAACTGATATTTTAATATCTGTGTTAAAGGTTTGTTTTACCCGAGTTCAATTTTTATTCTTGGTATTAAAGGTGACTTGTAGAAATGACTAATGAAAACTTCCTGTTTGAGAACTGGACATACTATTAAAAATGTCAAAACTGAATAACAGCATAACACAAAATATAAGAAACATTAGCAGTTAAAGCTGTTTATGTAAATCTGTGTTTCTAAGTTACATTTCACATAAAGAAATAATGAAATACATCAAACCTATAAAATGATTTAGAACCAAAATGAATACATACTAATTTTCAATTAATAACAAGTCTCAGAGACACTTTAGGTAGGTAACTAGAACGTGCAAGGCTCTGGGTTCAATCACAAGTATCACCAAAAACAAAAAAAATTGACATTTTAGGTTCAAACAAACCCTAAAAGGGGCATCTAATAGAAACAACTACCTGATGCCTCAATCTCCAGTGAAATATACCAATCGAGGGGTCCTTTACAGCAAAAGTATAAATCCCATATCTATAGGGAATCTACTATTCACATTTTGGGGAATTCCTAAATTCTTCCTTTTAGCCACTTTAAACTCTGCCTCCCTCTAGTATTCTTTTCTCCACTTTCAGATATTAAAGTAACATCTCTAATTCTATGAGGGGTTACTCAATGCACCTTTTTTTTGGGGGGGGGGTACTGGGGATTGAACCCAGGGGCACTCCACCACTAACCCACATCCCCAGCCCTATTTTGTATTTTTATTTAGAGACAGGGTCCCACTGAGTTGCTTAGGGCCTTGCTAAGTTGCTGAGGCTGGCTTTGAACTTGTGATCCTCCTGCCTCAGCCTCCTGCTGGGATTACAGGCATGCACCATGGCGCCAGCTCCTCAATGTATTTTTAATACAATGTTTTCTGTTTTTGTTATGGGGATTGAACTCAAGGACACCTAACCAGTAAGCCACATCCTAAGCCCTTTTTTTGTATTTGATTTAGAGACAGGGTCTCACTGAGTTGCTTAGGGGGCCTCACTAAATTGCTGAGGCTGGCTTTGAGCTCGTGATCCTCTTGCCTCAGTCTCCCAAGCCCCTGAGATTACAGGCATGAACCACCATGCCCAGCACAATGGTTTAATCAGCTCATTTTCATCATCTATGCATGATTACTTTGGATTAAATTTGTATTTTTCCTGCTCATAAGTGATCTAAAAAGTAAGATCAATCTGTGGGGAAAAAGGTACACTCATACATTGTTGGTGAAATTGCAGACTGGTGTAACTACTTTGGAAAGCAGTATGGAGATTCCTAAGAAAACTTGGAATGGAATCACCATTTGACAGAGCTATGTCATTCTTTGCTTTATACCCAAAGGACTTAAAATCAGCATACTACAGTGATGCACACACATCAATGTTTATAGCAATTCAATTCACAATAGTTAAACTATGGAACCAGCATAGATGCCCTTCAACAGATGAATGGATAAAGAAATATGGTACATACACACAATGAAATATTACTCAGCCTTAAAGAAGAATGAAATTAAGGCATCTGCAGGTAAATGGATGGAACAAGAGAATATCATGCAAAGTGAAACAAGTCAATCCTATAATACCAAAGGCCAAATGTTTTCTCTGATAAGCAGATGCTGATCCACAGTGGGGCCGATGGGTAGGGAAAAGTGAAGGACCTTTGACATTATTACCCTATAAACATGTATGAAAAAAAAAAAATTTTTTTTTTTTTTTTTTAACAGTGCTGGAGATTGAACCCAGGACCTTGTGCTTATGAGGCAGGCAACTCAACCAACTGAGCTATATCCCCAGCCATGAAAAAAATTTTCCTATTAAAAAAAAAGTATGATCAATCATGGGCCAGGGGTGGTGGGTCACACCTATATAATCCCAGCAGCTTGGGAGGCTGAGGCAGGAGGATCTTGAATTCAAAGCCAACCACAACAATTTAGCAAAGCCCTAAGCAACTTAGGAAGACCCTGTCTTTAAATAAAATTCAAAAAAGAGCTAGGGATGTGGTTCAGTAGTTAAGCAACCCTAGGTTCTATTCCTGATACCACCCTCCCCCCAAGAAAGTATGAAAAATGGTCTAAGACAGTCACTGAAGCACAATTGTTTTTCAAAATTAATGAAATATGTGCTCGCTTCAGCAGCATATATACTAAAATTGGAACGATACAGAGATTAGCATGGCCCCTGCGCAAGGATGACACGCAAATTCATGAAGCATTCCATATTTTTTGTGACTCTACTTTGTGTACAACCAGAGAAACAATAGCTGTACTCCATTTGTGCACAATGAATCAAAATTAAATAAATTTAAAAAAGAGAGAAAACATCACAACTGATGAAAGAAATGACTGTTAAAAAAAATTAATGAAATATTAGTACTCAGAATAAACCAAAATAGCGAAGAGTCCAATGCAAGTAAAGAATCAATATGTATGTACAACTGGTATAATTTGTACAAATAGGTCCCACTCACCCCTAGAAAAAGTACAAATAAAGACTACAATAATAAATATCTCAAAACTGGATTTTTATGCACCACAGCGCCACTATGCTTAGTTCAATGTTTTTGTTTGTTTGTTTTTTGGAACCGGAGATTGAACTCAGGGGCACTCGGCCTCTGAGTCACATCCCCAGCCCTATTTTGTATTTATTTAGAGACAGGGTCTCACTGAGTTGCTTAGGGCCTCTCTAAGTTGCTGAGGCTGGCTTTGAACTCAATATCCTCCTGCCTCAGCCTCCGGAGTTGCTGGGGATTACAGGTGTGCACCACCGCGCCCGGCGGTCTAGTTCAATGCATTTTGTAAATGAAAATTATTGTGCAGCCAGGTGTGGTGACCCATGCCTATGGGCTCATTGGGAGACTGAGGCAGGAGGATCATGAGTACAAAGCCAACCTCAGCAGCTTAGTGAGGCCCTAAACAACTTAGCAAGACCCAGTCTTAAAATAAAAAGGGACTGAGGATGCGGCTCAGTGGTTAAGCACCCCTGGGTTCAATTCCTGGTACCAAAAATAAAATAAAACAAAATTTTGTCCAAAAGAAGCATGAAGCCCTAAAACCTGTAAATACCTTTTAAAATAATCTGTGACACACTAGGTCACAGATCATTTTTCCAGAGCAAGTGCTACAAAATTTTTTCCAATTTTAAACAGATGAATTCTATCTCTAATGATGAAGTAGGCCCAAACTATAACTGTATGATTAAAAGGGTATAAAAGACAAATACTGCATGTTCTCACTCGTGCAGAAGCTACAAAAGTTGATTTCACAGAAGGAGAGAGAAGAACAGTAGTCACTAGAGATTAGGAAAGATAGGGGGAAAGGAGTTTAGAGGGAGGTAGGATAACACATATAGAAATACAGTAAAGTAAGAGGAGTAAGTTCTAATATTCTACAGCACAGTAGGGTGACTATAATTCACAATAATTTATTATGTATTTTATTAAAAAAACCTAGAAGGAATTTGAAGCCTCTCAACATGAAAGAAAAAAAATGATATGCCTGAGGAAATGTTAACTGCCCTGATTAATGTATCAAATTATAACACTGTACCCCCATAAATATGTACAATTATTATGTGTCAATTTTTAAAAACGTGTGCCAAAACAGGACTAAATTATGACACTGATGAGAAATTTGCAAACTTAGTTAACATGTATTATAATACTTTGCTCAAAAGGAAAGCAGCATAAGACAAAATTTTTTTAAACTGTGCTTGATATCATATAGTATCAGTGGCATTCTTGACAGGAAAGTAACAAGTGCATGCTAGCAGATACTTTACAATTTAAAAAACACACAAGCATACAATATGAATCAACTCACATCAAATATGCAGGATTATCTATAGAAGTTAAATAATTTTTTTATTTAATTTGCTTCATCTCTAAAAGCCATATCATAGGAGGCATTTTTTAATAATTTTGTAAATGATGATTTTTGCAAGGCATGATGAAGCCTGGAAAGGTCATCTTAGTTTGAAGGAATGTAGTAACTACAAGTGCTATATGAATACAACTATTCTGAATACCCATGCATCTACAACATGTCTGTCTCCCTGGTCCTTAGGCAATGGTTGATCAACACAGTAAAAATGAATAAATCACAAACATCAAACATTTCTCTTCAATGAATTACATAAAGAAACAAATCATAAAAATAAGATTTTTTCAAATGAATCACAGCTGGCAATGTAAAAGGGGAATGCATTTGTTTATAAAATTAGGGATAAAATTAACATTTCTTCATGACACTGATAATGCCAGTAAACACCATTTCAATGATTTTTGAATACAGTCCTTAAGTGGTATATGTAAACATATTCAGTATTTTAAAACTTCTTACTTGAAAAATATTGTTTTTAATTTAAGAATAAAAGGATTTTTAGAGTACAGTAAAAGATATGATCAAGATTGAGTATCTAGTATTTCCTGGCTTTACTCACTCAGTGGAATTTAAATAAATAAATAAACAAACAAACAAATAAATAAAAGTATTAGTGGGCAGCACATCTAAAAGCCATATACAAACACTGCAGGTAGACTAATACTTTACAGAGTCAGAAGCATTCAAAAAAAGAGGATCAGGGTTCCACTGACTGCTCTTTCTCAACAATCAAGCAATTAGCATACCAACAAGCGCTAAAAGTAATATTCCCCATTTACTATTGTTGTTATTTTTAAAACTACTGTATGATTTCTGGAGACAACTGAAATAAAATGCAAACCACTCAACTATGTCAACAAAAAATTGGTCTTTACCAACTACAGAAAACAACCTGGTTCAGCCTAACAGAACAAGATTCGGAAACTATTTTGATTACAAATTTTGTAAAAATCAAAGTTACAAAGTAACCACAATCTATAGCTTTTACTCTCCTGAGAATGCAAATTGGAACATTTCCTAACTATGCTTCAGTCAAGAGAAAGTAAAAAACCTATAGTCAAGGTAAAAACATCTAGAAATGTCATTTTCCTAACAAAAAGCTGAAATAACTTACAAACAGCTGAAAAGTTATTATCTACATAGTGCTTTCATTAATAGTTACAATAAGATTTCTTCTTTGAAATGTACTAATAAATCTAATATTATTCCAAAACAAAAAGTTATAAAGTTTTATTTTCAAAAACGATTTTCAGGGGCAGGGCGCAGTAGCACACGCCTATAATCCCAGCACTTGGGAGGCTGAGGCAGGAGGATTGTGAGTTCAAAGCCAGCCTCAGCAACTTGGCGATGCCCTAAGCAACTCAGTGAGGCCCTGTCTCTAAATAAAATACAAAATAGGGCTGGGGATGTGGCTCAGTGGTGGAGTGTCCCTAGGTTCAACCCCCCAGTACCCAAAAAAAAAAAAAAAAAAAAAGGTTTTCATTTTGTTCTTGTTAGAAAATGTTTGGGCCTTTTACTGAACCAAATATCCCAAAAAGCAAAAAGAACTTTGAAGCATCTAAGATAAATCCCCTGGACTGATGGCACAATGAAATTTAAAAATTCCTAGACAGAAGAGCTGCTATCATCATTTTTTCCCCACATACTCCCTGATACATCTTACAAACATACATACTACAGGTATATAACAGTTTTGCTACAGAATCTAAAATAAACCATTATAGCAAATAAATTTTAAGGTAGGAAGATTCAGAAAGTAATTCTATTCAAGCTGAATAAGAATTGAATAGAAAGTAATTCTATTCAAGCTGAATTCTTTTAAAAGATAAAAGAATCATAAACAAGTATTAATAAATCAACCTCAAAAAATTTTAAATACTTCACAAAAGAAAAACTTCCAATAGGAAAAGAAAGAAATGAAGACTATTCACATGAATAAAAACTTATATCAACAGAAACCGATTTTTTAAAAAAGGGGGATAGCAAGTAGGACTACTGATGTTACTGAAGAGTAGAATTTTATAAGTAAAAATGTCTAACAAGATGATACATGTGTCAATTCCATACAGAATACAACATCCTTTAAAGGTAATTATACTTCCAACAACACAAATATTAAATAAATATTCTTCCTGAACTTGGACTAAATTTAGAAACAATGTGAATACAACCAAACACTGTCAAAGTGCTTAATTAACAATAAAGATAATTAGAACTACTATACTGACACAGGCATCAAAACTTGAACAATGCATACATAAAACAATTTTAAAGCTTAAAACATTTAGAATACAACAAGAACAATGCAAACCTTTGTGGTAACACAACACAATGTAAATAATTCAGAGATACAGCATTAGCAAACAATTCAAAACCTCAGTATTAAGGAATGATTCAAATGACAAGATTCCCAGTATCCAGAGTTGAGGTCTTCAGGCAGAGTAATGGAACAAATTTATGGGTTAACAGCAGATCACCCATTCCAAATGTTAAGTATTGCTATATAAAATTTTAAATACTAGGCAGAAAATATTAAAATGAAATGAAAAATATACTGGAAAACTAAACTTCAGGAGAGGTCAAGAGTCATGAAAAACAAACCAAGATCACATAAACCTGTGCACTACTTTAGGGAATGATGAGGGAAAGCCTTACCTTTCCATGTGAGGCTTTTACCTTTATCTGACTTCAGCTTACAGAGAACTAACTGCCTCAAAGTTTAGGGAAATACTTCCTTTGCTTTATAAAAGAAAAACTACCTACTTTTCTATATATTAACATAATGCCAAAGTGTTTTCTTATTAAAAAGTTTAGCTTTATAGAAATTTAATCTTCCTCTTGGCTACTTCAACTGTAGATCCTAGAGCAGTGCTGTCCAATAGAAACATAATGCAAGCCACATGTGTGATTTTGAATTTTCAAGTAGCCACTTCTTTAAAAAAACAAATAAAACAAAACAAAAAACATTAAATAATCCAGGCAGGATGGTCTTTCTACTTAGCTTGCTGAAACAGGAGGCTTGACACCAGGAGTTCGAAGCCAGCCTAGGCAACATAGCAAAACCACTCTCTCTCAAAAAAAAAAAAAAAAGGGGGGGGGGGGGAGAAAGCACACAAAATTGATTTTAATAATTTGTTTAACCAAAAATATCACTTTAACACATAATGAGCATTTAAAAAATCTCATTTTTATTTTTATAACATGTTATATAGTCTTTTTTCACACAGAGACTTCAAAATCTCTTGTGCATTTTATAGCACATCTCAGTACAGGATGTAGTTCAGGAAATCAATAGTTTTATGTGGCTAGTGGTTACTGTATAGGAGAGCACAGATCTAGAGTTTTTTCTCTGGTTTTGAGATACATATACAAAATACTTAAGAATCTGAAACTGGAGCAAAGAATGTATTAAATTTGAAGGGCTGGAAGGAACATTAGGAAAGGTCAATTCAGCCATTCCCCACTTAGCAGGCCTAGCGTAACATCATGTCCCAATCTGCCAGGCAATCCCTATTTGCTAGGAAGACTCCCAATTCACACCTGTTTTAATGACATAATAATTAACAGCACACCCTATAATTCTCATAATATCCCAATCTGGATAACAAATTATATGGATATTGTATCTACAATATCCTTGAAAATAATTCCACTTCTTGGAAGAAAATTTAGTTTAAATTCTAATTCTGATGCCTGGAAAAGAAGTTCTAAATTCAAAGGAAAGAATTCACTACCTAAATTCACTACCCTCACCATCAAAAAAAAACAAAAACAAAAAACAAAAAACAAAAAACAAAAAAAAAATGCTGCTGAAAATTCTTATTTTAAATTGCAGACTAAAAAAAGAAAAAAAAAAAAGTAAGAATTACCTGTTGAACAAGGCATCTGGAAATTGGGATCATTGCTATCCAAAACAGGCAAACAGAACTGGTTACTTGCAGATCCTAGCATAGGATCCTTATCGCTGAGCATGTTCTTCAGCGAGTCCTCTAAGACATTTTGACTTGTACTAAAATCCTCACAGACTTCATTCTCCAGGTTGGATCCTAGAAATAGGGCATCATCTAAGTGTTCAGTAGGAATTAAATGATTAAATGTATCAACTATATCCATGAAGACTTCTGTGTGTCTTTCAGCCCTATAGAAAGACAAAAAAAATACCATAAGAAATAAAGCTATCAATTGAAAATCACCTAATACCAAATTATTTTAATAGTTTTGAGTCTAAGAACACACTTCTGAATTTTTGTTTTAAAAAAAAAATCCTCACTGTTTTTAGAATATACATTTGGAAATGTGGAATGAATCTTTACTAAATAATCTTTCTTTATCATGCATGGTAGAATATTATTTTACCAGAAATGCTAAATGTTTACTCAATTCATTATTTTTAGGAAAAAGTATGTATATAGTCCAATAATTTGACACAATTGAAAGAATTACATGGCTTAAACCATAAAAACCATATGTTTTAACCATAATGTTTTCATAAATTAAGAATCAAACACTGCTTTTACAATAAGTCCAGGTATAAGAGCTAAAATCAAGTCATTTAAATTATTGTTCCATACCTAGTAAAACTGTAAAGTACCCTCACTTTATTTACAAAGCATTTAAATTGTTTAAAGAAAGGTAACATATAGACAAAAAGTTTTGTTGTGGGGGCAAAAGAGGAAAATAGAAATGTTAACTAAACCAAACAAATCAAAACTTAAAAACTACACAAGCACATGAAGATGTGCACATAAACACATTTTTCCCCTAGGGATTCCCCTTTTAGCAGAAAATGAGAATAATAGGAAAACAATCCTATAATGAATTTGAATTTATTTTATGTGTAATCTATCCAGATTACCAAGTTAGTCTCCCACTTGAACTGTTCCTATGAATTATATATTCAGCAAAAGTCATCTCAATAATCTAAAAGGGCCTCAATTATCATAAGTTGAATTATTTTCAATATTGGTTTTAGATAGATAAAACCAAACCAACCTATTTTGGGGGGACAAAGAAAAGTCAATAAAAAAATATAATGTTCAATTAGTCAGAAAATTCCACTGATAAACCAGAATATACTGAGTTCCATACTTTAAGGCAGATTAGCCCCAAATCTACCAAAATTTTCTCAAATTGGCCTTCAATTCTTGCCCCTATAAAAATGAGGGAAAAAGTTCACATTATTTACTGGTATACAACATACTTTATTAAACATTTTACCTACATTAGATAATTTAATCCCCAATAATAAGGGGGATCTATTATTATTCCTGTTTTACAAATAAAATACACTTAAAAATTTTAAAATCTTCCCCAAACTCAGAAAACATAGCCAAGGTTCAAACCCAGGTTTCAGGCTCGATAGCTCATTCCTGGAGGTACCCTTTCACACTAAGCTAAGGCACTGGAAAGATTAGATTCATTAGTCTTTTAAAACAATTTTCCACCGTGTTCAACAAATGAGTGGTTGCCAAGGGCCACAGATAAGGGTTAGAAGTACTCCAAAGAAATGATGATATTCTGGAGAATGATGGAAATCTTGATTGTGGTAATGGTTTCAGAAATCAGTTCATTTTTAATGAGCATAATTTATTGCATCTCAAATAATTTTTTTAAAAAGCTAAGAAAATTCCCTTGGTCTTAAAAAATTTAATCCTCTTCAAAATAAGTTTCAGTATCTCTACTCAAATTCCACTATTTATTTACAGAAAGATATTAACAAAGCACTGAGACAAAATGTTACCTATTTTACTTATTCACTGGTTATTCTCCAAATTAATACAAAACTGTAGTTAGCAGTACTGATAAAAACTTATAAAGTCTCTTTAAGAAAGAAATCCCTACAGTTATATGATCTCAGTACCTAAAAGCCTCAATAATACATCACCAATACTTCTGCTAACACATTTTTGGATTCCAAAGAAATTCTAGTACAATAAATCAAACAATCAAAAATAATTTACTAAAAGGTTCACTCTTTGCAAAATTAAACAGATTAGAGAATTATCAATGAATTTATTTATCTGGATGTGCTGGAATCCAAACTTTACACTACAAATCAAAACGACTTTCTCGTCAGAGGGCTCCAATCAATAATCTTTTCTCAGATGAATCAAAAAGGAAAAAAAGGGCAATTCTAGTTCTAGAAACAAACTGTTAATTTTCCTTCTAAAAATGGTACTCTGACTCTATAGAAAATGCACTCTCATAGCAACACAAGGCTAATAAATTCTATAAATTTCACCTGATCTCTTTCTGCTGCACCAAACACACTCTACTTTCAAGTGGGGCATTCAAAATATTCAGAGGTTATGGTCATTTAGTTCAAGATCACAAAGCTATATGGAAGACCAGCCCATTCTTTATAACTCCTCTCCTTAATACTATTTGCAAAAACATCCCCAAACTCCTTTACTGAAAGTGCCTACAAAACTTATCTCAACAGCAGGTAAGATTCAGTCTTTAAAGACCAATTTAACAAAACAAAGAGCCAGACCCAGTGGTGCACACCTGTAATCCTAGGGACTCCGGAGGCTGAGGCAGGAGGATCCCCAAGTTCAAAGCCAGCCTTAGTGAGGCAAGACTGTTTCAAAATAAAAAATAAAAAGGGCTAGAGATGTGGCTCAGTGGTTAAGCACCTCTGGGTTCAATTCCTGGTACCAAAATAAACCAAAATAATAGAATAAACCACACTGTTAAAAAGATGGGCAAATCCACCTGTCCAGTATACTTCTTCAGTCAAAACTAGTATGGCATATAAAGCTTCCCGGGACTTAAATAACAGACATTATGAAGGAAAATGGTTTCTAAGATCTAAAGTGGAGAAAGAGCCAAGTTTAATGTTAAGAATACCTTTTATTTATTCAATAAATATTTATTAAACATCTGCCCTCACAGGAGGCAGAAGCAGAATATCAAGCTCAAGGCCAGCCTTTATTTTGAGACCCTATCTCAAAATAAAAAATATAAAAGGACTGGGGTTGTAGTACAGTGGTAAAGCACTTCTGGATTCAATCCCCAGTACAAAAGAGGAAAGAAAAAAGCAGCTACCATTCCATCAGACACCTTGGTAGGCCAAAAATATGGGAATCTTTTAAAAGAGAATAAACATAAAGTCTTCCAAATTTATGGGTCCAAAAAGACAATTTCCATTGAATACATCACAAGACCAGTATTTTGAGGAGTACATTTTGAGGGAAACTGTTATAAATTAGTAAGACTGGTTTTTCTTATGTAGTTCCAACTGGCTCCGCAATTGCATAGGGAAAATGCCAAAAATGACTGTATGCGGCCTTCCAACAAGACTATCCTAAAAGTAAAACATATATCAGAAATAAACAGCAACTGATTTTTTTTTTTTTTTTTGGAACCAGGGATTGAACTCAAGGGCACTTGACCACTGAGCCACATTCCCAGCCCTATTTTGTATTTTATTTAGAGAGAGGGTCTCACTGAGTTGCTTAGGGCCTCGCTAAATTGCTGAGGCTGGCTTTGAACTCTGGATCCTCCTGCCTCAGCCTCCCGAGTCGCTGGGATTACAGGCGTGCGCCACCGTGCCTGGCACAGCAACTGATTTTAAGAAGCATCTCAGGTATCAAAAATAAAAGTTTCTGCTTAGTACAAAAATGAAAGTTCTTATGATAAATAGGAAAACATGTTAACTATAGAAATATTAACTCACAATGGACACACTAATATATTCATCAATACAATGTAGATTATATCATGAAACAGGAAAAGTACAGTAAAGGATAAATTGGTGAAATTAAAATAAAGTATGTAATTTAGTTAAAAGTAATGTATTTTTAGTAATCTTTTAGTTCTGATAAAGGCACCAGCATTAATGTCAGCAGTTAATAATCAGAGAAACTGAATTAAGGGTACATCAGAACTTCATAACTTCTTCGCAATTTTCCTATATATCTAAAATTATTCCAAAATAAAACATCTTAAAAAAAAAACACTAATTTTCAGATACCTAAGTAATATGGACAAAGATAATCAGATCTCAGAAAAATTAATAGCTGATTAGTACCTGTTAATTACACAGACTGCTAGATTTAAACAGGTTCCTTTTCTTACATTTCTGGTATTATAAATTTAACAAATGAAACACAATGAGCACATCTGGAGTATATTTTAAATGGCTAATGATAAATATATACCTAGTTAAAACAGTATCAATAATTTGGGAATATATTTGCTAAAATCAGAAATGATTTCTGGGATCAGAGACATACATTATATTTATAGACAACAATGTATGCAACAAAGTCAGAGAACTGAATAATATGCTTAATTAATACTATTTTTTGATCATATATTTATTAAACATTTATTACAAAAATTATCCTTTAAGTGCCAGTGAAACAAACCCAAGTCTCAAATTCAAGGAATTAACAAAACCAAAACAGAATACAAACATATAAACAAATACAACAGCATGTAAACATTTCAACAAAATATGAAGTGTCATACTGGAGGCTGCAGAAAGTATCACAGAGAAAGGCGAAACTCAGGAAGGCAAGAAAAGCTAAGGAGATGTGTAAGCTGGGACCTGAAAGTCCAGAGGATATTATAGGCAAAGAGAAAAGCATACACTAATAATGAATGGCTGAGTTTAGTCCTAATGGACTACAGACTCAGAATACAATTAAAAATTATACTAACATTCTAAATAAAATTTAATCTAAGCCCAAAGTTATTTCCTGCTTTAAAATATTTAGCTTTATCTACAAAGAGAAATATATTGTAGTTCATACTAATAAAATCAAATTACATTATTTTCTATGTGGTTAAGCATGACTAGAATGGAAGAGTAATAAAATAATCATGGAAAAATATTACATTTCTACAAACCTACTTTAGAAAGTCTCAGTTTTTTTAAGAACTTTAAAATAAATGTATTAATTATATATCATTTCTTTTTTTTTAAAAAAGCACAAATGAACCTAACAATAGGAGGATGAAAATATATCAGGACAATTATAAAGTCTATGAAAGAAAACTGAACAGGGTAATAGTAGTGGTGGTGGTAGACATTCCATGTATGATGGTAAATAAAGATCTCACTAACAGAGTAACATTTTACTCCAAAACCTAAAGTGAAAGAATGATCAATTTATAAATCAGATAACAGCAATACAGGAAAAGACCTAGTAGTGCGAAGGTCCTGGAAATGAAGCACACTTAATGCCTTCTAGTCCTTATATCATAGTTTAAATTAAGCAATTTCATCAGGCATTCTTTGTAAGAAAAAAATTCTAATAGGCAATGATAATCACAAATAAAAGTACTACTGTTAATAACAATAAAGCATAAAACTTAATGCGCTCTAACTTCACGCCAGATAATGTGGCAATCGGCTTTGTATCAGTAATTATCAATGAAAGGGAATTATGCTCATCCAGAGGGCATTTGGCCACATTTAGAGACATGTTTTGCCATCACAACTGGAGATGGTTCTAGAGGAATCTAGTGAATATACAGTAAGACACAAAAATAGCCCCACAACAAAGAATTGTCCAGCCAAAAATGTCAACAATTATCAAGGCCAAGAAATCCTGCTCTACATTTATTGATTTATTTAACATGACAATCCTATTTTATAATCCCAATTCCACAAAAAAATAAATAAATTGGGGTCAGAGATTAAACTACTTGCTATAGTTAAGTGGTGGAGCTAAAACATGAATCCGGAAAAATCTCATTCAAAAGTCAATGCCCTATGAACAAAATAATGTAACAATGAATCCACCATTATATATAATGATAATGCAGCAGAAAAAAAAAAAATATATATATATAGGAGGACCTGTAATCCCAGCGACTCAGGAGGCTGAGGCAAGAGAATCACAAGTTCAAAGCCTGCCTCAGCAAAAGTGAGGCGCTGAGCAACTCAGTGAGACCCTATCTCTAAATAACATACAAAATAGGGCTGGGGTTGTGGCTCAGTGGTCAAGTGCCTCTGAATTCAATCCCCAGTACTCCTCCCAAAAGTCAGCCTCAGAAACTTGGTGAAGCCCTAACCAACTTAGCAAGAACTGTCTTAAAATAAAAACTAAAAAGGACTGGGGATGTAACTCAGTGGGTGAGCATCCCTGGATTCAATCCCAGGTACCAAAACAAAACACACAAACAAACCAAAATATGGGGGCGGGGAGTCATTGCCCTTACCATTACCCTGTGTATTATTTTTATAAAGTTAAATTCACTAAATATTTATTATTCAGGGCACTGTTCTGAACAACTAAAATGTATTGTGCATTTAATCTTCACAATCACACAATTAGGCAGGCATAATTATTATTATTGTTGTTATTATTCTGAATTTACAAGAGGGGGCTAAAGCTTATCAAAGTTACACCCAACATTACAGAATAAATGACAGAGTGAGGACTCGGATCCACTCTGTATAACACCAAGATCAGTTTTTAACCACGATGGCATAAAAATACTGAAGATGAATCACAGGTTATCCTTCTAAGATAAAATCAAGGAAAATTACTAAATGTTAAGCCATGTGGTATGACACTACTACAAAACACAATTCTACAAAGCAATGCAATCTAGTCACCTGCTCTACATCAAATTCAATTCAATTTCATTAGTTATAATCTACTGGCAAACCTCATAAAGGAAAGCAAGGATAACTTCTCTGAATGTATTAGTAAAAAGAATACATAAGACATCAAGGTGTCTGCTTCCAAAGCAGACTTAGCGAATTTAGAAAAAGAATTAACAGAAGTTGAAAGTCGCAAAAGCAGAATTACTAGCCAACAGAAGAAAGAATGAGTTAATTTCAAAGTTTACAGTTATTTTGGCATTATAGTGTTATTTTAAGAAGCATAAGAAGTTTGATTTAACCACATAAGTACTACAACTAGCTCATCATTATAACTACAGTCTAAGTTGTAACAGGCCAACATGTACTGAGCACTTACTACATGCCAGGTCCAATGCTAAGTGTATTGTAAGCTTTGTCTCATTAGTTCTTCACAATGACTCTGAAAAGTAGGTGCAATTATTACTTCTCTTATACAGAACAGTAAATTGAAGTACAAATGATGACACAAAATTCCCAAGGTCACATACTCAGTAGTTTTAAATTTTAGCACAGGTAGTATAATTCCTGAGCCTGTATTTTTATACTTTATGCACTCTACTCACATAGTACATATTAACATTTGTGAATTTTAAAATGTCTTCCATGAAATCTACAAAATACTATAAACAAATTGACTCCTCTTACAAAAAAAAGCAGGAAATGTGCATTTAGCCACTCTATACACATTAAAAAACAAAATGACCATCCTCAATGTGTATGACCAACATTTTGAAGGAAAAGCAAAGTCATCAACAAAAACTTTGCAATTTATTTTTACAGTCTAAAGTTTTATTTTTTGTGTCCCCCTCACACAAACTATGTTTAGCCTTTTTGCATAATCTATGCCACTCAAAACTGTCTAATAAAGTTAGATTATAACAACAGATTATACCAATAGGTAATACTTTAAAATTTTTATTTCTGTATTTCCCCTCTTCATTGTACAAAGTCATAAAAATTGAAAATTTATGACCATTAAAGTGTTCTAAATTAAATACATAATTGGCCAGGAATGGTGGCAGACGCCTGTAATCCCAGTGATTTGGGAGGTTGAGGCAGGAGGATCACCAAGTTCGAGGTCAGCCTCAGCAACTTAATGAGACCCAGACAAAATAAAACATAAAAAGGCTGGGGATGTAGCTCAGTGGTTAAGTGTCCCTGGGTTGGATCCCTGGTACCCCCCACAAAAAAATCACCATAATTCATAAAAACTGAACAATCTATGCATCTGAAATTTTCATACACCCTTTATAATTCTTGAAATATCTCACTTTTTAAAATTCAAATACACTGATTTAACATTTCATGTCTTTGATTCTTATTTTCCAGCATAGACTATGTTCCTAAGAGCAAAAATAGCACTTGAGTCTCAAGTACTTTTATCAAATCAATAATCTCAGTATCTTTCCAAGTGTAATCAAAGGGCAACAATTAAAGGAAAATGTTTTTCACTGTTCTCAAAGATGTAACAGTATCACAAATGTGTAACGGTTTGTAAATCATTTTTGTAGTTTAAAAAAATCTATGCTTCTAGAAAGTATTCCAGGAGTCTCAGAGAATGCTCCAAGAAGAAATAAAATACAGTCTAAGATGTTCTATTCCTGAAAAGAAATAAAATCTAGAGCCACTTGTCAGAAAGAATTCCTGAAATGTGAATGAATGAAAATATTTAAATTGCATTCTAAGAACCCTGAACTCCCTGACACTGTGTGAAGTAGTTATTGATAATAAAAAAACCTGAATGCTGATCAACAAATCTCCATTATTTCATTTAAAAATTGAAGCAGTATTATTCAGAAAAATTTAATACATAAAAAGGATTTTATGACAAATTATAACAGAAGTTATTCTGTATTTTTACATGTACCTTACACACGTAAGCAAGCAAAAAGTATCAAAAAAGCAAACACCGTATTACCTTGTCAAGGAAAAGTTATTATCTGTTTTAGCACCAGAAAACACAGAATTGTGTGTGTAACTTTCACTCAACAGTTTTCCAGGTAGGCCCTATATATAGGGCCTATATATAGTCTTTAAAAATCTGAACTCTTAATTTTGCGGTAAACAAAATTGTTACTCGCTGCCTTCCAACTTTTATCAAGGATACTTCATAATAGACAAAGACTACCAACCTTTCCCAGATGATTCAAATACTCAATATAATTTAAGATTTAATAACATGGTTTTAAATGATTAATATAACAGCAAAGACAATTATGCTTTCAACTCTTCTACCTTGAAATTTTTATTTGATCAAAACCTATTTTTCACTCACTTTTCCACCACTTCTCTTAGATTTGACTTATTGGAATATACAACATATTAGTATACTGTAAGATCAACATGATCAAGTTATTTGAGTTCTTTCTAACAACACAGAATACATAACTAATTCAGTGGAAGACACAGGCTCACTGTTCTCCCAGTAGTATGCTAAAGCACTAAAATAAATTGGATTTTTTTATGCTCTTCAATAAATGGACCCATAAAGTACGAAAGGAACAGGGAAAACTTTGGTCCTATCACTGACTCATATGTTATCAGTTCGAGATTCACTAGTATAACTACCAAATAAACCTTATACTCTAAGGTTGTAATTCTTCTTAAATGAAAATGACCCTTTTCAGCTAAGTGTAAGTATTTCTGCTGCTAAGGAAGTCACTGAATGTGTGGCTTGATCAAGGCAGTAATAAAAGTACCCCTTAAATTCTATTTCTGTCATTGGAAAATAGAGTATTTATTTTTAAATAACAATAGTGATGATGATGATGGGGGAAAGAATCATGGTAACACATGACCAGAAACAGAATGGGAAAAAAAATAAAAAGTGGGAAAAAGGTCAATGTGATGGCAAAGTTTAAAACTATTACTTGACATAACAATAATCTTTACACAACACCTTCTGTGCTCTGTAATGGAAGCTATAAATTCAAAAATATTAAATATGCTACAATAGTAAACTTCCTAGTTATTCGACTCACATTTCTTTCTCATCGCAAACACATTCACCTACAAACATTTTCGAAATACCAAACACTTCATTCAAGAATCTTTTTTTAAAAAATTAACTAAATAATTGAGGTACAGTTTTGGAAGATCTTAATCAGCTAAAAAACAAAAGTTCGATCCCAAAAAAGTAACTAAATACAACTACTATTTAAGTACCCACAGTACTTTACTGTTATCGTTTTTTGGTTATTTTGGTTAAAATAAGTGAGTGAAGTTCGTATAAAGGGACGGCTCAATTATCAATGATTCTTTTTAACCATCTCTACAGATAAAGAAAATCAGGAATAGGCAGATATTAAAGCACTGTTGCCACTTCCATTATACCACAATCATATTCTACTAATGATTACCGCATAACGCTAATAACCACACATTTGAATCCTGGAAATGGCATTTGGAAACCCAAAGATGGGAAAAGGTCATCTGACCCGGCAATACATTCCTGAGGGAAAGAAGAGACACTGAACCGTGAGCGGTACCAACATTCTTTCCCTTTCTCCCAACACCCCCTCGCAGTGTCAGGTGATCAGTTATTTAGCACCATTAACACGTACGTATCGACAAGTGGTTCATTAAATTACACGTATTATCAGAAGACAAGATTCTAGGCTTCTCATTTCAAACTACGCGAAAGGAGCCGACAGTTTGGGTCCCGAGCACAAAAGCGCGCGTTAACAGGAGGATGGATGGAGCACCCACAACCCTCTTCAAAAGCGGGGTGGCAAAAGGATCGGCCTCGCGGCCAAAGCCATGGCCCGCCTCCGGGCCCCGGGGCCCAGAGCTCGACGCTGGGACTCCAGAAGAAAGCGGCTGCCCGAAGCTGCGGATCCGGCAGCCTGAGAGCCCGGCCTTGCCGGCAGCGCCCGCCGTGCGGTGCCTCGCCTCCCGGCCTGCGCGTCGGCGGCGGCGGGGCAGCTAGTAGACAAGGGCCGAGGAGAGGCCGCGGCCCCGACCATCCGCCTGGAGACCGCGCCTCCGCGGCTCCCTCCCTAGCCCACGGTCCAAACGGTCCCCGGCGGCCGAGGCGGGGCGCGGGTAGGCCGTGGACGTTGCGCAAGAGGCCCGGGAGGCGATTTCCCCGCGGCGCGGGAGAAAGGCGGGCAGTGTCCGCCGCGGGAGGGCGGGGAGGCCCGCGGAGGCGCCGTGCGTGTGGAAGGGGACGGGGGAGGGGAGGATTGCCCGTCTCCCTGGCCGCGGCCACAGCCGCAACTCACCCAGCTCCTCCAGACGAGCGCTACCACTGGCAGCAAGAGGAAGATGGTGGCCGTGCCGCCGCCGCTGAGGAGGAGGAGGGGGCCCGGTGGGTGCCGCGGAGAGGGGGTACGCGCAGGACGTCGGCGTCGTTGCCACAGCCTCTTTTCCTCCCGGGACCGAGCGGCTGCTGCTGACGACACTATGCGTGGCTTCCGCGTCGCCTTCCTAATCCTCGTTGCAGCCGCCACCGCCTTGGGCCCAAGGGTCGCTTGCCTCGTGGAGATCGTGCAGCGCCGCGAGACCCCGCAGCCATCGGCGTGCGGCGGCGGCGCGGGAGCAAGAGTGGGGCGCGTCACGTGACGCCACTGTTTACCGTTCCGGGGGCCGCGGCCTGCGTAGCCACCGCGCCTGCGCGCTTGGGTCCTCCCGCGCCGCACCTCCGCTGGGCCCCCGGCCGCGGGCTGCACTGGGCTTGCGTCTTCAAGGGACGCGGCACCGCCCGCGGACCTCTAGCGTCCACCACTCCGGCGGCGGGCAGGGTAAAGCAATAGGTGAGCCTCTTTTCTCGGATGTAATAAGCACTAGGACTTGACAGTTAATGTAATGTTGATAGGCAAAGCTGCTCCCCACCCCCAAGAATCTTTTCATTAATTGAATATAAGTTCAAGAAGGTAGACGATGCCCACATATTCTCTGATGGCTCTGCACGACAGTCACCATTGACTACCGCCACCCTGCTGCCATCTAGCTGGTCTACCTAAAGACTGAGATTGCCTGCACCAAGAAACATTCTTGGTGTCCTGGTATCCAATAAGCAGTCTTCAGAATGTGGTCTGAGGTCCCTGAGAATCCCCAAGACCTTTAACAGAAGCCGCCATTCTTTCGACAATAGCATATCAGTCTAAGGCCAAATTTCTTCCCACCTTTCAACAAAAACAGTATAGAGAAACTGATGGAACAACAGATAAGAGAATCCAGCCGTTTTCTAGCTAGTCAGACATTAAGAACTTTTGCAGAAAAAATTTAAACGACACTGTTCATTTATCAGAAAATTTTTCGTATTTAATATGGTTACATACAATTGGTTATTTTTAAATAATGTTTAAATTGTTCTGGGTTTAATCTCTAAGGTGGTAAATATCAGTAATACAACCATATAAAGAAAAGCTCTTGGGAATCCCTCAATATTTGAGAGTGTACAGAGGTCCTGAAACTAAAAGAAAGAATCCTCAGTCCAGTTTGGGTGCTTCCACAGTAGCTAGGGCTTACCCCATACTAGTCCTAATGAGCACTGTGGTGTAACTTGCTTCTCCATCACTTTGACCAAAAGTAAGGAAAGTAACTGTGTCTTCTTTCTGTAGAGACTATCTCATTGTTCAGTAAGAACTACAGAACACCTTATTATTCATGTGGCCTGCCCTCTTCCAAAGTTTCTACTTGGGGCTGGGGGTATAGCTCAGTTGGTAGAGTGCCTCACAAAGTCTGTACTTGTTGACATAAACCTCACACCAACCACAGTTCACGCTGCAAGATCTGTACAAGGTAGAATAAGTCACAGGCATGTGGTGATCCTTTCTTTACTTTTCTGACATTTTAAGTACTCTTGATACCCTGGACTTCTAGAAAGGAGATTTAGATTGTCCTGATTCTGCCGGATTTCTAGCATTCCACCTGCTCCCTTGACTCATCAATCCCTCAAGACTCCGCTTTACAATCTTCTTGTTTTAATTTTTATTTTGAGGAAAGAAAATTGAAATGAATAATCAAAACCATTTCTTTTACTTGAGATATTGGGGATCAATTTCAAAAGCAAACAATGCTTGCCTTACATCTCTTCTGGACCTCAGTGTAAAATTTGAAAAGAGCATTAGGAAAGAATAAGATCAAATTATTGCTATAAACAAAATCCAACCCTGAAGGAATTCAAGAGTAGAATCTCATTAAGGAAATTATTAAATAGAAAATCTCCTTAGAAGAGTTGAGAAACCTAATAAGCAGAGAAGTCTTAGTAATTAGGGAAAATAAACAAAATGAAAGTAAAAAGGAAAATAAAAGAACTGTAAGACTCTCATTTACAAAACAAAGATTTCTGATTCTAAGAAAGTCAGCAAATTTGCTGTAAAGCATGATGCAGGATGTTTTGATTCTATTGTTTTGAATCAGTCAAGTGCCCAGATTCACATTTGTACACTAATGATCTTTGCTTGTTGCTTCCAGAGATAAGAACAGACTATTTGTCTTTTACCTCAATCATTGAAAGGTTAGTAAAAGTAAGAGACAGCATAAAAATATTAGGAACGGTTATAACTGCACATAGGACCCTCTTTTAGCTAAAGGACTTATTTGAAAATCATCCTGGTTAAAAAAATAAAAGAAAACAAAATGCCTAAAACTAACTTATGTTTGTATTTGACTAAACTATTATGAGAAGGAAAACTGACAATTTGAATCTTGCAAAACTCTCACCCAGGAGAACTGAGCCTGGTTTAGATTAAAGCCTTGCAAGACAGCATACAATGCAGATATAAAAGTCAGTTTTGATATTAAAAAATGCTTCCTATTACTGATATGCTGCTTTTCAGAGTATGAGTTCACTAGAGTAGTAAAAAAATGGGGAAAAATTTGAAGAGTTCACTGCAAAAAGCAGAAAATAGATGAAAAAATATTGAATTTATTTAATAAAATTTTCCCTAGAAAGCATCTTCTAGAGGCACCCACTTTCATGTTAGTTTAGAATAAATTCAAATGATTTTATGCAGAAACATGGGATCAAAACAGCAAAGTCAAAATATTCAGAATTCATATTACTGATACCATCATTGAACTTGTAGCTCTATCCCAGAGTACTTTATATTTCTTAAATTGTCAGGCTTTCTCCTTTCCACACATTTGTTTACCTATTTTCTCCAAAAAAAAAACTTGCCTCTCAAGCTTTCAGCAATAACCAGTGGGTAAAAGGAAATGCATGCCCTTTCAAGGGTGAATAATTTACAGGCAATAAAAGAGTTAAGAGTGGGGGGACCTAAGGAAAGCTGGGTCAAATAATGAAATAAAGCTTCTCAATGTACAAGGAAAGTGCAAGCTATAGGTCACCCTTAAAGACTTTTGCAATTCTGTGGTTCAGAGAATGAGCAAAGAAAGACTCAACACACCAGATTTCTAACCAACTTTCATTACCTGTCTATGGGACCTTTGGTCAGTCATCTCCTTTGCATTCCTCTTTATGCCAACTCAGAAGTTTACTCTTTGCTCATTTGTTTATCCATTCCATTAGGCACCTAGAAAATTTCAGAAATAAACTGCATTGTTCCTGCCATAGAGGAACTCAGAAGGGCAATGGACAATTACAATGCATCCTGGTGTGACAACAGTTGGCAAGAAGACACATTCACGTTTTATCTGCCCTGGAGTGGGCCTGAGGCATTCCTGACAGTGGGAATGTCCTCAGGAGTGAAGAAATACCAGAGAATTTGATGTTTTTCAGGAGCTATAAAAGATTCATTATCTGAATATCTATGTTACCAACATAAAAATAATCAAAATTATTTTAACAAAGGAAGTTTTATCACGTCCCTATTTGAAATTTTCCATGGTTCTCTAAACCTTAAAGAATAAAATGCAAACTTCCTCATATGGTAATCAAGTCCTGTTAGGTTTGATTTGTCCCTACCCAACTCTTCAGTTTATAGTATCCCGGAAAGTAGGAAGCAACTTCCACAGGAGGCTCAAGTTACAGAAAAGCATAATGCACGTCCTTTAGGCTAAAATAGGGGACTTTTTCCTTATTGGGCTAAACCTTGGTTAACATGCTCATTCATTCATCTTTCAAATTATATCACAACAAGTCAATTTACAATTCATGTTTGAATTCAAACTATGAAGAAAAATGTACAAAATTATGTGTACGGCATAATGCCTGTAGAGAGAGAGCTTTGAGAAAATGTAGCATTTTCTTGGGGAGTCTAGACCCCGAGAGGAAATTTTTTTCAGGTTATCCCATCCATGGAAATGTATAGGAAACTTTATTGATCACAAATTGGAATTTAGCATACGTATCGGAAAGGTTGGAAGAAAGGGTAATGTACTTTTGATCTTAAATACCCCCTAATGACCCGTCTGTTAAAAGCTTAGTCCCCAGTTTGGTGCTCTTGGGAGGTGGTGGAAATTTTAAGAGGTAGGGCCTCGTGGGAGTCTTTGGTCACTGGGAGTGCGTCCTTGAAGAGGGTAGTGGGGCCTCTGCCCCTTCTTTCTTCTCTCCTTTTAGCTTCAGGGCCATGAGGTAAGTGGATTTGCTCTGCCATATGCTGTTCTGCCACAAGCCCAAAGTAATGGGCCCAACTGGTCATGGACTGGAACCTCTGAAACCATCACCCAAATTAAACTTTTCTGTTTATAAGTTGATTGGCTCAGGTATTTGTTACAGTAATGAAACACTAACAGAGGGCCAGGAAACAGGATTTCATCAGACCTGAGGAGATGGAAAACAGTATAGGGATGACACTATGTGACAGTGGAGAATCAGGGAAGTCATAGTGTAAGACTGCTCTAGAGGGGGGTAAAAAAGAAAGCTAATTCCAAGACTCCATAGTGGTAGCATATTTGAAATGTTCTAAAACAGAAAGGAGAGTGTAAGCACAAAAAGGAAATGGGAGGCAGACCTCGAAGGATTCAGAGAAGCCTTTATTCCTTCACACTTGGGTGTCATTCGGGAAAATGATGGGAATGGCTCTTAGTTTGGTGGGGGTGGGATTCTGGTTTTATAGAGTATGTGGATGATGATGTAATCATTGTGTACATGCAGTTTCCACCATCAGGGGCTAGCTGTACAGATTAAAATTAGACACCAAAGGTGAGTAATCAAATCTTGCCCAATGTCATTCAGGACTAGGTTGACATGGGGAAGGTCAAGGTTTAGGGCCTAGCATTCCAGATCCGCCCTTTTCCTTTAGGGCTAGTTGTTTCAGGAATGCACTGGGAAAGGTTTAATGTTTCGCCAATTCTTTTCCCACTTCTCGAGCCACACTGTCCATTTTCTTGGAGAGTTATCTTATTGGAATATTATTTTCCATAACCCTTCTGATAGTGTGACTAGAGCAGAGGATGTAAAACCAAAAGCTGAGATTGACAAGAACCTGGTAGACTAAGACAAGAAATTTAGAATATATTATAAACAAAATGAAAAGGGTTTGAGGATTTTTCTGCGGGGGGTGTTTCTGGGGATTGAACCCAGGAATATTTAACCACTGAGCCACATCTTCAGCCCTTTTTACTTTTTATTCTGAGACAGGGTCTCTGTAAGTTACCTCAGGCCTTGTTAAGTTGCTGAGGCTGGCTTTGAACATGCGATTCTCCTGCCTCAGCCTCTCTGGTTGCTGGGATTACAGGCCTGGAGATTTTTCTTTTTCTTTTTTCTAGCAGTACTGGGCATGAAAACTAGGTACTTGAATATGCTAGGCAAACACTCTACCACTGAATTGTGTCCCTAGTCCTTTTTTTCCCCCAGTCCTTTTTTAAATTTAATTTTGAGACAGGCTGTCTGTAAATTGCTAAATTTGGCCTTTGATTTGCAATCCTCCTGTCTCCACCTACTGAGTAGCTGGGATCACAGGTGTGTCCCACCACACCAAATTCATTTAGAGATTTTTTAAAGAAGGAGTAACATGATCTGAGGGGTTTTGTGTTTTGTTTTTGGGAACAGTTTTATTGAGATATAATTCATGACGCATACAGTTAACACATTTAGAGTGTACCATTTAATGATTTATAGTACATTCCCATAATTGTACAGTCATCACCACAACCAATTTTAGAGGATTTTCACATCAAAATGAAATCTCATTTCTTTTAGTTATTACCACCCTAGATTTGCTTGGTCTCTCTTTCCTTTACCCACTTTAAGGCTAAAAACACCTACCAGTCACCCAGACCAGAAACATCAGGTCATGAAAGGAATGACAAGAGGGTGGCACCCAAGCTCCTGGAAGATCTCCACCTAGTCTCAGAAAGGACATGAATATTCCTCCCTATATTAACCTTTCCTTCTCCCTCATTGTTTCTACCCCATATCCAAAATCCCTCAGAATTGAGAACCTAGTTTGCAAACAAAGCTCCTTCTTCTGCATTTTCTGATCACTGATTAATATTAGTGATATTAATATTTTTTTCTACCTAACACTTGTCTCTTGGACATTGGTTTTTCCATGGGACTGTTGCTGAAAGCTTGATTTTTGTCCCCGTGCCAATCCAATAAGGATGACACAGTTTTGAGAAAAGGGATAAAGAAGGTTTATTGCTTTGTTAGCAAAGGAGAAACACTGGGGGCTTTTATAGAGGTAACTCAAAGTCTGCCTTCCACTTCAGTGTTTTCTCTGTTGGAGTCGTAATTCACTTGTTAATTTGTGATATAGTCATTTCTGAGATCTTCTGGTACTATCCCCAAAGTCTGGATTACTTCCTTCCTGTGGTGGGTGTGTACTCAGGGACAGATCACTCTGCATTGGATGGGAAAGAAAGGTAATCTGTTTCCCCTGAGATTAGCGAAGGGGAGAGATTAAGGAAGAGTAGGGAGAGAGGAAGAGAAAGGAAAGTGTCCATTTAAAAAATAAGTTGCAGTGGCAGAGCAGCAAGATTTAGAGTCAAAACATAAAGTAGACCACTATTACAGGATAAGGCTCTGAATCTGGGTTTGATAATAGAAATATATATCTGTGAGATATTCAAAAGAGGATTTCAAAGTAGCAGTTGGATATAAAAGGTTAAAATTCAGGGGTAATGATACAGCTAGAATTATGAACTTTTCAAGCAAACAGCCTATAAAAGGTGATTTTTAAATCCATGAGCCTGGATTGCATTAACTGAAAGGTAAATGTAGGTAGAGGAAAAAACGGGGAGCAGAGATGGCTCTCTGGAGCAGGGCATCATTTAGATTTGAGAGAGAAGAGTGGAACATAAAGACTGTGTCTGGGCTTGCTTCATACCGTGTCAGGTATACCTGACATAAAAAGGCAGGTGAGACCAGGGAAGACAGTGCATCCTGATTACATGCTAAAGAGGGGATCCCATTTCTGATATGTGGTACAGTTCGGGAGCTTGAAGAGTGTCTATTCCTCTCAGTATCTGGGAGGATCAACAGCAAAGTGGGCTTCATTTATTCAATAAATTTTGGTTTGGCAGGAGCCAAGCCTGTCTGGCCCACTGTTGTACCTCCTTGTTCTCAGCAATCTTTGCTGCATCTCCAACTCTGGGGGACAAGCCTGGAATACACGGGTTATTGAGAAGCATCCACTCAGATTGGGTTCTGTCCTGGATGGCTCCGAACTCTGGTGGCAGTGACATTTGGGACCCAGTGGCTTTTTCGCTCTGGCTGTGGCAGTTCCTGCAACCTGGAGGCCAATGGCAGTCGGTGTTTCCTTGGCTCTGGACACAGCGATGCCTTCTGTGCAACACAGAAACCAGGCAGTGTCTTTTGCCCACTGTCTGCATGGACTAAAACTGAGTTCTGGCAGCAGCGAAGGCAGCAGTGTTGACCCGGAGTTGCAAAGTTCGAGAAGCTCTCTCATTTCCTGGACACAGGCTAACTCTGAGGGCAAGAACCAAAACTGGTTATCTTGGCCCCTTTGTTTTAATCTCAATCCCTAAATTTGATCTTAAACATCCAGCAAGCCAGTTTCACCAGTTACTATCTCATCTATTTCATAGGTGATGGCTTAGTATACTTCTTCAAAACATTAATCTGGCATCAGCTACAGAGCTTACAAGGAAAATACAAAATAATTAACAACAGTAAAAACATATCTAGTTTGTGTAATAGTCATCCTAAATCCTGCCTGAGTTATATATTATATTTCCTATTTGATATCACAGTAATTCTACAACAAAAAACAATCTTTTGAATATAACTTTATTTATTTATTTATTTATTTATTTATTTGGAACCAGGGATTGAACTCAGGGTCACTTGGCCACTGAGCCACATCCCCAGCCCTATTTTGTATTTTATTTAGAGACAGGGTCTCACTGAGTTGCTTAGGGCCTCACTAAGTTGCTGAGGCTGGCTTTGAACTCCTGATCCTCCTGACTCAGCCTCCCAAGTCGCTTGGATTACAGGCGAATCCAATATATAACTTTAAATGAGCTGAAAGCTGACATATTTTGGAAACATTCTGACTTGTAGCAGGGTGGGAGGCAGACCCTTATTTCAGGTAAGGTCTTTTGCAGTATTAGGCAGAGTATTCCAGGTTTGAAGTTATTTTTGCCTCCTCTTAGGACATCATTTTACAGTTTATATGTATTGTTTCCTGAATCTATGTGAATAGTTGTTAACACAATATATTGCATTTAAAACAAATCAAGGAAAGGCTGAGAGCTTTTAACTTTCCTTTTGTGTGGCAAAGTGACCAAATATTTTATGTTTCATAATATTAACCTTTAAACAAATCAGGCTCTCACATTTGCATTTGAAAAGTAACAAATTTACATATACCCTATTGATAGCAGGTTCTGTTACAGAATATTAAATGATCTCCAATAAAATTTGCCATTCCCACAAGCCTGAAACTACTAACACAGACAAATCTAACCAGGAGAATAGCAGGCCTACAAATTCCCTGCTTTACAGACCTGCGTACCCAGAAGACATGGACACATGAATATACAAAGAGCAACCAAACCTAGTTTTTCAAGAAAAAACCCTAGGCTCTGCAACATAGCACAATACCCTATCAGTTGTTTAACCACAATAAAGAATAAAACTTAAAGAAATCCTTGTCATTTTAACATATTGATTACACTTTGATTTATATTAGCCCATTAACATTTGACCTTAGGGGAAAACTTTAAACAGTTTCTAATTGATGATCTCACATACATATAACTACTTAGTTACACAAAAACTTATTGGAATTTGCCCTTTACCTACACACAGATTTTCTTACCCAGAAATATTTTCCTTTTCCTTTTACTGAATATATTTTCATACCTAGAACTTTCCACTTTCCCTTTCCCATCTGTTGACTCCTTCCTTGTTCGTATTCTAAAACAACTCCTATGAAATTTCTGAATTTAGATAAATTATTAGGATTTCACTGTTAGTAACCTTGCTCTCAGGGATGATACAAAACAATTCCAAACCCCTTTATTTACCAATCCATGAAAAACACCAATAATGCTAAAGCATGTTATCCCATGGAATTTAAGATGTAATACATTAACTCTAATTTACTTATTTTACTGTAATAACCAAGATCAGACAAGTATTTTGAATAGTATTTGCCATCTCTTTCCTGTGGAAAAGTCCTAAAAAAAAAATTAATATTACACATTTTATAGACATCAACATTTTTTTAATTGACCACCTAGAGACTTGTGAGGTTAGATATATTTTTCCTTTATTTATTTACCAAATTTAAATTGAACCTTTTTAATCATGTGAATACTTGGATCCATTTTTCTTTTAGCGCTATGTTAACCTCTAATATCATGTACATGAATTTTGGACACAATATACACTTAAACAAAGGCCTTGTAGGTTTTTCTCCATTGCAATGTAAGAAGATGTTCAAAAATCTAAGTTGAATACTCAGCCGGCCATTAGTTTATGAGCTCAACAAGTATTCTCAAATAAAACACTCTTTTGGGTTTTTTTCCCTTGGGTTGGAAATTGGTCTCCTACTGGGCTTTTTGCTTCTTCTATTATCATTTCAATATAAGTTCTACTTGAGATTTGGTTCCAGCAGAAACCTGATATCTCAGGCTCTTATCAGGACAGGGATTGAATGCTTAAGAGCTCAATCTTTTGTTTGAGGACTTTTGTTATTCCTCCTGGGTGGAGGCACATGTCATTTACATATTGTAAAACAATTTGCTGTGGGGTGCTGTAACACTTGGGGGGGTGTTGGGCCTGGTTCCTCCTCCCCCTCTGGAGGGCAAGAGGGTGGGTGCCCCCAGCCATCTTCTCCCTCCCTTGGCCCCTGGCTTTTGGCAGAGTTACCTGAGTCTCCAGGGATTGGTAGCAGCACGAGCTGCATTTAAGTCTGGTCTGACCCTTGCCATCAAACCGGTGCAGCCTCTCCTAGTTCCTGAACTAGCTGAAAGGCAATGCTTAAGCCATAATCCAAATTTGAATATAAGGCACCTGGTCCTGATTGTGTGGCCGCCCAATGCCCTGAGGGCACCAATCAACCTTGAAACTGCCCGAGACAGTGGCTACCCTTCAGCCAGCCATGTGGCCCGAGTGGGCCATTTTGATTCACAACTTTCTTAAATTACATCCATTAACAAAAGCTCCATAGTCAGTGGTACATTCTTGGAAGTCCTGAAAAGTATCTAAAAAAAACAAGTTAGAACAGTGGGACACGGGATTGACTGATTCTGTCCCATAGTAGACTGTCCTGGAGAGAGATGCTACAGAGAAAGCAAAGCCAAAACACAGAAAACACACATGGCCATGAACCAGACTAACAAGACAAATACAGACAGACAGACAACTACCGGAGTAGGCCCCACAGGGAGGCATATTAGATTAGGCCATAGACCAGCCCCTGAAGGCAGCTACCCGTCAGCCAGCCACGCCATAGCAGCCCAAGCTCCAGGCGGCGGCTATGCCTCAGGACCGGTCCCAGGTAGCGGCTACCCATCAGCCAGCCACGCGGCAGCCCAGCAGCCCAAGCCCCAGGCGGCAGCTATGCCAGAAGCCAAGCAGCGGCCATGTCGGCAGCCAGCCACACAGCAGCCGAGCAGACCGGCCCCAGACAGCGGCTACGCCTTAGCCACCCACGCTGCGGCTGAGCGGACCCAGCCCCAGACGGCAGCTATGTGTCAGCCACCCTCTCTGCCCAGACCAGACTAACAAATCAAATACAGACAGACAGACATCGGCGGACCAGATTAGGCCCCATTTGGCCTACCAGACTGGGCCCACGAGGGTCCCACCAGACTGGACCCCACAGGGGGCCCACCAGTTTGAACCCACAAGGGGGCTCACCAGACTAGGCCTCACGAAGAGGCCTACCAGGAGCCAGGAGCGACGTCTCGCCCTGACCTGGGACTGGTGTAAGCAGCTGCGTCCAGCGTGACCACGTCCCCCAGATACAGAAAGTCGACTCACCGATACAGGATACCAGGTGGCTTCGTCCAGAAGGACGTCCTGAAGATGAGCTGGGGTTCCCCCAAGAGTGAGGCTGAGGCACGTCTCTCAGGAGCTCCCCTCTACTCAGGGTGGGGGCTCCCAGGCAACCATCACAGGAGGCCAATTTAGGCGTGAGGGCTTGGAGAAATCAGATCTCGCTGGGGCCTCCAAATGTTGTACCCAAAGAAAATAAAATCATCCAAGCTGATCACGTAAAGCCAAAAGAAGCCTTTACTTTAGCTGTCCAGTGACAATTGCCCTTACTCCTAAAAGCGGGGTGCCAGGAAATTACGTGTTAATTGTGTCATTGCCAACTATTATAGGGCTCCGCAGGGGATTAGGGTGGAGCTATAGGGAGCAGGGGTTTAGGGTGGGGCTGACTCTCTCTGGATGGGACTGGAGAATCTTTTGGGGAAGTATAAAGGTGTGACCCTACATTGTACACAACCAGAGACATGAAAAGTTGTACTCCTTATGTGCACTGAATCAAAATGCATTCTACTGTCAACAATTTTAAGAAAAAATAAAAATAAAATACAAAAGAAAGAAAACATACTTTACCTGACTATTGTGAAAGGCTAGGAAGTCAGGCATGAGATCTGTCTCAGTGCTCAACCTCAATGAGGGTATTCCTTCGACATTTTTTTAAACTCTGTACTTGAAATTAATGAAGCATGTGCAAATTAATTCTTTAATTATCTTTTTTTCTCATCAATTGTAAACTTCAAAAGGGCTGAAACTATGTATTCCTCAAATAAATGTTGCCATCTCTAGAACCCAACATGACATGGCTCAGTAGAAATCCAATAAACATTCCTTGGCTTGATGACCTACATTTGCCAAGAATGGATTTGCTTGAGGACTTTAATCGCTAGGAAAGGATTTTTGTTGTGTCATCATCTTTCACCCTGGGCTTACCACCTTTGTGCCAATCACCCCACCCGATACTCCCCAGGCACCAAGGGTCAAAGAATGAAGACTGCAAAACATCGATGTTGTTTTGGTGTAATTTTTTCCCAATGTTGCTGGAGGCAGAAGCCAAGGAAGTTGTGTTTATTGAAGGATTTCATGAAATATGAAGGTACAAAGCACTTCTTGGGTTCCAGAAAACCAATTGTGGTATGGAAGGGGGAGGAGGTGTTTCCCTCATTTCTAGAGCACAAAATAAATAGTTTTAGCACTTAGCAGATTTCAGGGAATGTGGTACTTTATTGGTACCTCAGAAGTTCACAGTTAACATAGTGCTGAGAAACATCATCTTCAATCTAGACATCATCACTGTCACAGTGTCCCCTCCTTTATACACATATACGCAGTAGTATTGTGCAGTGACTTAATAGGCAGTTAGCATAAGTAAGGAAAACTGGAGTTCAGCAGACTTTGAGATCATATGAAACACACTAATTTTCAGATTAAGGCAAAATGTCTACCCAATGTCTTGGATATTGATACTCCTTAATGGGATCACTGAACTCTTGTCCTTCCTCTGTCCATAAAGGTGACAGAAGGATGTTTAACTTCAATATGTTATCACTGACTGGAGAACAAGGAGATCAATTTGGGGGATGGGGGGTACCAGGGATTGAACCCAGAGGTGTTCAGTCACTGAGCAACATACTCAGCTCCTTTTAAAAAATTATTTATTATATTTAGTTATACATGACGGCAGAAAGCTTTTTGATTCACTGTACACACATGGAGTACAGCTTTTTATTTCTCTGGTTGTACACAATGTAGAGTCACACCATTCATGCAATCATCCATGTAATCATACATGTATATAAGGTAATGATATCTGGGAGATCAAATTTTGTACACTAAAGGTACACTAAAGCTCACTATCACCAGCTGGGGTAGGAGAAAATGGGTATTCCTTTTTTTTTTGAACCAGGGATTGAACTCAGGGACACTCGGCCACTGAGTCACATCCCCAGCCCTATCTTGTATTTTATTTAGAGACAGGGTCTCACTGAGTTGCTTAGGGCCTCGTTAAGTTGCTGAGGCTGGCTTTGAACTCCTGATCCTCCTGACTCAGCCTCCCAAGTCGCTTGGATTACAAGCGTGCGCCACCACGCCCAGCTGGTATTCCTTTTATATTATAGTAAAACAAAATACATATTTACATATGCACAGATTAACATTTTTGGCAAATTCCAAATCACTGAACTGGTAAAGTTAATATTCAGCAAAAACTGAAACCCAAATTAAACGTTGTCATAAAAGAATAAGCTTCTAAACGCTAATAAACTGAAATTTTAATCAAATTTTAATATTAACAATTATAAAAAGTATTATAAAAAGTCCAATTTTAACAGTTTGGCAGGACATGGTAGAACATACCAGTAATCCCAGTGACTCAGGAGGATGACAGGAGGATTACAAGTCTGGGCCAGCCTCAGCAATTTAGTGAGTCCCTGTTCCAAAATGAAAAAAATAAAAAGGAAAATGGGATGGGGGGGAGGAAAAATAGTAGACTGAGATAGACAGTATTACCCTATGTATATGTAAGATTATATGAATCATGTGAATCTACATTGTGAAAGTAAAGATATATTCCCTGCTGTATAATTATATCAAAATGGGTTCTGTCATGTAAAATTAAAAAGAACCAATAAAAAGAAAAAAAGAATACAAACACTAATACATACATGTTGGAGAGGATGCAAAAAGAAAGGAACATTCTTACTCTATTGGTAAGGTTAGTACAACCACTATGGAAATCATTATGGAGGTTCCTCAAAAGACGGGGACTGGAACCACCATATGATACAGATATTCCACTTCTTGGTATTTATGCTAAAAAATTAAATTCAGCATATTATAGCAATACACACATACCCATCTACCTGTGGAACCACCACAGGTGCCTATCAATGGATAAATGGGAGAAAATATGGTATATACTCACAATGAAGTTTTACTCAGTCACAAAGAAAAATGAAATTATGTTACTTGCAGGAAAATGGATGGAACTTAAGACCATTATGTTAAGTAAAATAAGCCAAACTCAGAAAGTCAAGGGTTGTTATGTTTTCTCTCATATGTGGAAGCTTGAAAGAGAAAAAGAAAAGAAAGATGTGGTGGGTGGATCTCATGAGAATCAAAGGGAGATCAGTATAATAGAGGAAAGGGTTCAGGGGAGGAAGGAGAGGAGGGAAAGAGGAAGTGCTGGGGAATGATATGGGCCAAATCATACAATGTATGTATTTATTCACGTAACAACAAATCCACCATTATTATAAGTATAATGTACCAATAAAAAATATAGAAAAATTTAAAAAATTTAAAAAAAATAAAAGGGTTGGGGATGGAGCCCAGTGATGAAGCACCCCTGGGTCAAATCCCTAGTACAAAAATAATTGCTTTTACACATACACATTTATTTTATTTTATTTTAAATTTTTTTAGTTGTGGATGGGCCTTTATTTTATTTACTTATATGTGGTGCTGATCATCAAACTCAGGGCTTCACACATGCCAGGCAAGTGCCCTACCACGGAGCCACAACCCCAGCCCCAGACACAACCCCAGCCCCTACACATCTATTTTATTTTCATAAACTACTTGTCTTATACAAATATGTTCAATGTCTTATACTTTAGATCTAAAAATGTAGTAGTGGACATGAATTAAGCTTCAAAGGAAAAAACTCTCTGAATTTCCATTTCCTTCTCAGTTTTTGCTACACACCTACCAATTTCAGAATCTTCCTTGGAGTTAAATGACAGGAGGATCTTTGTGCCTAGTATTGTTATACTTCCCAAAAAGATTCTCCAGTGCCATCAAGAGAGAGTCAGCCCCACCCTAATCCCCCCTCCCTATAGCCCTGCCCTAATCCCCTCCGGAGACCTATAAAAGTTGGCAACAACACAATTAAAACGCAATTTCCCGGCACCCCGGTTTTAGGAGTAAGGGCAATTGTCACAGGCCAGCTAAAATAAAGGCTTCTTTTGCTTTATGTGATCGGCTTGGATGATTTTATTTTCTTTGGGTACAACAGTATCATGTGAGACATGTTTGCCCTTTCTCCATAAGTTTCTACACACAAAAGAATTTCTTTGCAGGTGATCATTAGTTGCTAGTAAGTCCTGCTATGCTAATATTCTAATCTGCAAGTACAATAAGAAAAATTTCAGTTTTCCGGCAGTCTTTCTTAAATGTAATAGCAGATATTTCATCTTGATTGAATAGTTTATATAAGAACCTGAAAAAAATCAATTCCAATGTCTACATTAGAAAAACTAATATGGTATTTTTAATTCCTCCTCACAGTTGAAAAAAATTTCAAGAAATATTTTTCCTTCATAATCTACATTAGACCAATGAAATTACATAGCTAAAACTGAAACATAATTTCTGAAGATTGTTTTGTTTAATGCCATGAATTATAACATACTAGACAATTTTGTAAAAGATGGGCAAAAGTTACAACTATGATAATGATGAAATCTAATCTCTACTATTCTGTCTAATATTATTATTTAAATTTTTATAAATATTTGTTGCCTCAAAGTGTATTCTTCAAGTAATTAATACTTTCAAACTACAAAACCCATAAGGACATGTTCGTACTATTTTTAGAATGCTTACTTTTAAAGTGGGTATTTGAATATCAGTAATACATTCAAATGACATGCTTGGTGTATGTTACATACAGGTGTGTTAGCTCTACTGTAACAACATTCCTGAGATAATCAACTTATAAGGAGGAAAGGCTTATTCTAGATCATGGTGTCAGAGGTTTCAGTCCATGGTGCAAAATCCTGTTTCCTTGGGGCTGTGGCACCACGGTGTGTCATGGCAGAATGTGGTAGAGTAGGTATGTTTATCTCACAGTGGCTGAGAAGCAAAGAAAGAAAGATAAGTGACTGGGGTCCCAAAATACTCTTCAAGGTCACCATCCCAATGACCTAACTTTCTTCTACTAGGCTCCACCTAGTAGCCTTCAAGGTCCACCACCTCACATAGCACCAAGAGCTGAGGACCAAGCCTTTAAAACACAGACCTTTGGCTGGCTGCTGAGGCACACACTTGTAATTCCAGCAGCTCAGGAAGGTGAGGCAGGAGGATCTCAAGTTCAAAACCAACCTCAGCAAAAGCGGGGTGCTAAGCAACTCAGTGAGACCCTGTCTCTAAATAAAATACAAAATAGGACTGGGGATGTGGCTCAGTGGTCAAATGCCCCTGAGTTCAATCCCCCATACTCAAAAAACAAACAACAACAACAACAAAACAGACCTTTGGGGGACGTTCAAGATCCAAACTATGACAGACAGTAACATGTGTTCACATAATCACTGCTCATATGCAAGTTCAGGGATACCCACAATGATGCTACAAAAACATTCAGCTGTATAGCCATCAAAGAAAACCAAAGCCAATATGGAATTGAAGATATGAGATGATAATCAAGGCTGAGGCTGGACTAAAATGAAAGGAAAGTATGGTTTGTAGGACTTATATCATCTCAAGGGGTCTCAGTGGGAGAAGATATAAATTTACAATAGGTTAGTTAAGAATATCTCTTCTCACTGGCAAATACTTTTTTCTTTTTTCATTGCTATAGCTAGGTCCCACCAAATTCCAATGTCAGGGGCATCAGTAATCCAGTTTTATTCTAAAGTATCTGTCACCTCAGTACACAATAGACCCACACAGATAGGTATCTGAATTTGGGAACATCATCACAAATTCTTTGGGTTAATTGGGGAATGGCTACATGGGCAGCATTTTAGCGTTCTAGCAGCAGGTATTAGAAATGTCATGGGGGAAATGTCAGATAGTCCAGCCACAGAAGGGCCTGAGATACCAAGCAAGAAACTCAGTCACTGGAAGGGCAAATGTGCAAATAGGAACTAGACTCTAGGGAGGGAGATGGTTTGTAGGATAGTGCACCAATTCCATCCCAATGTACTTGTGAAATCAAGGGAAAATGTAAATAAACCCTTTAGACTTAACTCATTATGTTTGATTTCAGTTACTTGCCTTAAAGTCACAACTTTGAGAGTCACATAAATAAGCAACATGTTACTAGTCTCCCATTAGAATTACTGTAGATAATTTCTCTGACATGTGGATCATGATGATAACCCCTTGACTAGGTTACTTATCAGGGGCTTGAAGCCCACTTTTGTTGAAACCACTGACTTCACCTGGGCCTGTGCAGGTATCCAGTGGGTAACTTCTTTGACATCAAGGGGCTGAAAACATGCTAATACCATCAATTTCTGAACATACCTCTTGTGAAGAGCTATGAAGAGTGATTACACATGCCTGAACCACTGACTTCTTTGCCTCCAATCACCTTTCCCCATTCCTTAAATGATTCCACTCTTTTTTTTTCCTACATATATCCCTATATCCTATCCTTGGGAAGGTAAATTTAAGACTTGCTCTCCTATCCCCACACTTGACCACCTCATAAATAAACTCTTTTTCTTTTGCAAAACTTGTTTCTGTTATTAGCATACTGCATGCAGGCGAAAATGGACCTGGTTCAGTAGGGCCTGGTGTTAGAGCTGTTTAGGAGATAATTAAGATTTTGTGAGGTTATAAAGATGGGACCCTCATCCAATATGGCTGGTGTTCTTATAAGAAGAGGAAGAAGAGATGCCAGGATACACACACACTGCCATTGTGAGTACACAAGAAGAAGGCAGACATCCACATATCAAGCAAAGAAGCCTCAGGAGAAACCAACCCTGCCAGCACCTTGATCTTGGACTTCTAACCTCCAAAACTGAGAAAGTAAATGTGTTTACATGTGAAATATGTAATACATATATTGGTCTCCGTTCTTGGTTACTGACATACAGTTCCTAAAACCCTTGGAATTTCCTAGGGGATAGCTTCTGCTCTAATGAACTGACTTTGACAGACTCTCGAATAGCCTTTTGATAGGAACTGGTTGCTAGTGGAGCCAACTGTGTAATCAGAAGACTTGAACTTTCAACATTGATACCAATGGCCAATGTTGAAATCAATCAGTCTTGTGTAATTAAGCCTCCATAAAAACTGAAGAGGGCAGAGTTCAGAGAGCTTCTAAGTTGTTAAACATGCGGAAGTGCTTAGAGCGTATCATGTCCAGAGATGCCTCTCTTGCATTTGAGTCTTCATTTGTATCCCTTGTAATATTTATTCTAAAAGCTGGGTAAAAGAAAAATGTTTCCCTGAGTTCTGTGAGCCATCTTAGAAAATTATCAAACCTGAGGTGACAGGGTAGGGTCATAGGAATCCCAATTTATAGCCAGTTAGTCATAGGTCACAACCTGAAACTTGTGATTAGTACCTGAAGTGAGGGAGGTCTTAACCACAGCCATTCCCAATCCTTTCTATTTTATTTTATTTTTGAGATGGGTCCTCACTGATTTGCTGAGAGTCTCTTTAAGTTGCTGAGGCTATCCTTGCACTTGTGATCTTCCTGCCTCCACCTCCCAAGCAGGAGGGTTAGAGTCATAAGCCATCAGACCCAGGAGAAAGAGGCTGGCTGCTGGTTTGGTGGTCAATCAGTTCCATCTAATTTTTCTTCAGTACAACTGTGGTTTGGGGGTGGGACCCAGGCCCTCATATCTTACATATAGGAAGAAAAATGACCTTACATTGACAGCAGAGCAAAGAGTGACAACTGTTTCCTAAATAAATTTAAAGAACTTCTAAGTAGAGTTCTTCTGTAAGAATTTTACTGTAAGGTTTCTACTATGAGAATTATGTCCTAGAGCCAAGTTTTTGGTGGTTTTTCAAACTGTCCTCTTGCTCTCTACCAGAAAAATCTGAATAAAGTTGACTAACCAGTTACCCTCACTCATCTACACACACATGGGTACTGGTTAAAGGAGAAATTAATGAGAGAAGCAACACACTGCATGAGAAACCCATACCACCTTCCACACTGACTAATCTATCTTCTTTTGTAAGTGTAAATGAACAAGAACACATTACCAGAAATATGAAGACTATTCACAATCTAAACATAAAAGCCAAGATAAACAAAGCAAAAATATGTATAAATAAAGCCAACTTGAGAAAGAGAAGAGAAACTATAACACTGATAAAACAGTATCTTCTAAAAAATTTGAAGAGGCACTCTATAAAACTGTGTTTGAAAAAAATATGCTGGGAACTATAAAAACTGAATCATCACAAGACACAAAACATTTTTGGAAACAAAAACAATTCTTGAAACAAAAAACAATGGAAGTATTACAAAAAAAGTTTCCCAGAATGAACAAAGACGTAGAGAATGAAAGTGTGAAAAAAAAAGATGGTTTATGGAGGCTCAATTAGGAATGTCAAAATTTAACCTAATTAATGTTTATTTCAGAAAGAATGACTTGAATAAATAGAGGAAAGAAAATTATCAAAGAGATTATTTTTTTCCAAATGCACACAAATACACCTGGCATTTTATTCAGTAAGTGAATGTTAAGTCTGTAGGTTCTTTACAGATTTTTTTCCTTTCTTTTTAAAATATTTTGTTATTTGTTCTTTTTAGTTATACATGAGAATAGAATGTACTTGACATATCATACATACATGGAATATGACTTCCCATATTGTGGTTATACATGATGTGGAGTTACACTGGTCTTGTATTCATATATTAACATAGGAAAGTATGTCCAATTCATTCTACTGCATTTCCTATTCCCATCCCCCCTACTTCCCTTCTTCCCTTCATTCCCCTTTGTCTAATCCAGTGAACTTCTATTCTTCCCTCCCCCCACCCCATGCCCCAGTTTATTATGAGTCAGCATCTGCATATCAGAGAGAACATCTGGCCTTTGGTTTTGGGGGATTGGCTTATTTCATTTAGTATAATACCCTCCAGTTCCATCCATTTACTGGCAAATGCCATGATTCCATTCCTCTTTGTGACTGAGTAATATTCCATTGTGTATACGTACCACATTTTCTTTATCTATATTCATTGGTTGAAGGGTGCCTAGATTGTTCCCATAGCTTCGCTATTGTGAATTGAACTGCTATAAACATTGATGTGGCCACAATGTTTGTATCAGTGAGCTGACTTTAAGTTCTTTGGGTATTACTGAGGAGTGGGATAACTGGGTCAAGTGGTAGTTCCATTCCAAGTTTTCTAGGGAATCTCCATACTGCTTTCCAGAGTGGTTGCACCCATTAGCAGTCCCACCAACAATGTATGAGTGTACCTTTTCCCCCACATCCTTGCCAACATTTATTATTACTTATATTCTTGATAATTGCCATTCTGACTAGAGTGAGATGAAATCTCAGTGTAGTTTTGATCTGCATTTCTCTAAGTGCTAGAGATGTTGAACACTTTTTCATATATTTGTTGACCATTCTTATTTCTTCTTCTGTGAAGTGTCTGTTCAGTTCCTTGGTCCATTTATTGATTGATTGATTTGTTTTTTTGGTGTTTGTTGGGAGCCATGAAGGACATGGCAGCTAAGAGAGAAACAAAGCTTAATTCGCAGGCTTAGCCTAGGAAAATGATACCTAACTCTTAAGCTGCTCCTCACTTCCTGGAATGCAGACACAACCTGAGGCCTTGGGGTGTTACCAGAGGTAATGACGGCAAATCGGACCACCACTGGGGATTGGTCCACAATAGTTCTGTGAACGTGATCAGTTCATGCCCGCTATACCTTCATATGGGAGCTAACTTTCGTGAACTGTTTATGGCCTGCTAACTTTTAAGCTGATTGGTCCCCTCCTGGCCCTCACCCTGCATAAGAGATGTGTGACTTCCTCAATAAACGAGTTTCTGCTGTGACTGGTTTCCCTGACCGTCTGATTGTCCTCCCCTGGAGGGCTGGGTGTGGGTGGTCAGCTGGCCTTTGCCTTTCCCAGTCCAGCCTTGTCAGGGCATGCTTCTTTCCCCTTTTCGTGGGTTGAGAGGGGTGAAGGGGCTAAAAACCCCAATAGGTGTTAAGGTTTTTGAGTTCTTTTTTTTTTTTTTTTTTTTTTTTTTTTTGTGGTGCTGGGGATTGAACCCAGGGCTCTGTGCTTGCAAGGCAAGCACTCTACCAACTGAGCTATATCCCCAGCCCCGGTTTTTGAGTTCTTTATATATCCTGGAGATTAAAGCTCTACCTGAGGTGAAGGTGGTAAAGATTTTCTCCCATTCTGTAGGCTCTCTGTTCACATTCTTGATTGTTTCCATTGCTGTGAAGAAGCTTTTCAGTTTGATACCATCCCATTTACTGGTTCTTTTTAAAAAAATTTTACACACTGCATTTTGATTCATTGTACACAAATAGGGTACATCTTTTCGTTTCCATGGTTGTGCATAATGTAGATTCATACCATTCATGTAATCAAACATATACATAGGGTAATGATGTCTCTCTCATTCCACCATTTTTCATACCCCGTCTCTCATTTCCCTCTACATAATCTAAAGTTCTTCCATTCTTTTTTCCCCATTTTCCCATTTACTGATTCTTGATTTTACTTCTTCTACTTTAGGAGTCTTGTTGAGGAAGTCAGTTCCTAAACTGACATGATGGAGAATTTGGCCTACATTATTTTCAAGTAGGTGCAGGGTCTCTGTCCTAGTGTTGAGTCTTTGATCCACTTTGAGTTGAGTTTTGTACAGGATGAGAGAAAGGGGTCTAATTTCATTTTGCTACATATGAATTTCACGTTTCCCCAGCACCATTTATTGAAGAGGCTATCTTTTTTCCCATGTATATTTATTGGAAAAAATGCATTTGTCTAAAAAGTAAGCCATTGTCTAGTATGAGGTAACTTTTTATGCAAGTTTGTCTCTGTGTCTTCTATTCTGTACCTTTGGTCTACACATCTATTTTGGTGCCAATACCATGCTAATTTTGTTACTATAGCTCTGTAGTATAATCTAAAGTCTGATATTATGATGCCTCTTGCTTTACTTTTCTTGTTGAGAATTGTTTTAGCTATTCTGAGCCCCTTATTTTTCCAAATGAATTTCATGACTGCTTTTTCTCTTTCTGTGAAAAACATCTTTGGAATTTTATTAGGAATTGCATTAAATCTCCATAGCACTTTTGGTACTATGGCCATTTTGACAATATTAATTCTGCCAATCCAAGAACATAGGAGATCTTTCTATCTTCTAAGATCTTCAATTTCTTTCTTTAGAGTTCTGTAGTTTTCATTATAGAGTTCTTTCACCTCAAAGAGATGAAATTTCTTAAGACTGAATACAAGTAAGTTTTTTAAACTGGCTGAGCAGAGTGGCACATGCCTATTAATCTCAGTGACTCAGAAAGCTGAGGCAGGAGGATCACAAATTCAAGGTCAGCCTCAGTAACTTAGTGAGGCCCTAAGCAACTTAGCAAGACCCTGTCTCAAAATAAAAAATAAAAAGGGCTGCGGATATGGCTTAGTGGAAAAATGTCCCTGGGTTTAATCCCTGGTACCAATACATAAATAAATAAATAAAGAACTTTTAAACTTAAAATATCTGTGTGGTATCAAGTGGGCATATAACAAATAAAATAATTTCTATTTTTTCCATTTTTTACTTGTGCTTTATAGATGCACATATAAATTTGCTATTATATATCTGCACTTGCTCACAATAGAACAATATAATTTTGCCAATGTCATTCACTAGTATTTCCTCTTTCCCTCCCCTCATCCTTCCTCCTGGTGACAAATAAAATATTTCATACACACATGTCCTCATTTCATTTCAGATTACCATGGATAAAGACAAAATTATAGAAGTTTCCAAAAAGAAAATTCAGATTCATTTAGAGAGTAGTGATAACCCAACTGTCATTCGTCTTCTAAGTAGTGATAATGGATATGAGAAGATAATGAAGAAAGTGTTTACATACTTCTGAGGGAAATGATTTGGACTTATAATTTTATGCCCAAATTATCAAACAAGTGTGAGGACAAAAAAGTACATTTTCATATTTGCAAGAATTCAAAAAACTGACCACTCAATTATCTTTTTTGAAAATGTTATTTAAATACATAGTTTAGCAAAACATGGAATCAAACTGAAAATAAGGGAAGTATGGAAACAATTAAGCTAAGCCAGGGAAAAATTAGGACAAAGTTTGGCCAGAAGGAAGCAGAAAATCAGAGAGGTCCTAGAATACCACTGCAACAGATAGCAATTTACACAGGCTGGAAAATCTTTAGCATATAGTAAAGAATTATGTTCTTTTTTCAGCATAGCAAAAGAGAAGCAACCAGAATTATCTGTAAACAATGCAAGATTTATAAGAATGATGTTTAAATATAAAGCAAACTAAATAAAGGAATGATTTGAATAGTCAATTGAGTGTAAGAAAAGGAAATATTTTATCTTGATGTTTGGAACATTATTTCTTGGTGTAGAGTAATAATGTTAGACCAAGTAACATTTTACTCTGCATCACTCTGTACTAAATAATATTAACATTGTCAAACTACTCTTGGGGTTTCAATTTTCATAATCATTCTATGTGTAACACAGAAATCTTAATTTTGGTTACAGAATGATCGAATTAAATGAACTCATTTACTTAGATTATTTAATTCCTGAAGGTTGAGTGGTGCAAAGTTGCAAGAAAGGGAGGAAGAAAATGCAAGAGTAGCTTATACAGTAAGAAACCAGTATATGCTATGTCAGCTGATTGAGATATTAATGTTGAAGAATATGTTAATTACTCACATAATCCTCCCAACAATCCTCTGAAGTACTCAGTTTCTCCATTTGAGAGTAAAACTTCTTCACAGAGGGTTAAATAACTTACCTAGGAATGGTGGCTGACAAGTCAAAATCAAACAACTACTTAATTAGAAGATATGGATGAAAAATTGGAAAGAATGAAAAGCAATTTGTATTAGAAATCAACATATAATATATGTTACCTCAGACTGACAAATCCAGAAATAATAAGCTATTTAAAACTATGTAGTTACTTGGGCAATTAGTAGAAGAACTAGGGGCAGGGCAGCAGAGCACAGTTGTGCATTGCCGAGCAGCAGGGACGTGTTCTAAAACAGGCATGATCAGGGATTTCAACCTTATGTGAACATCACAGTATCTGGACTTCAATCCAGGCCATTAGAAGTTTCTCCAGTCTGGTATAGACGCTTATAGCATTTTTATTAACCTCATTGCCTTCTATGAAGCATATCCTTTAGCATATTCTGTCACTTTATTCTTGCTCTTCAAGACTGTAGCTATGGCAGATTGGGACAGGCCTGACTGGCAAGCAATAACCACCACTGATTTTCTATTTTTGTCTTTCTTCATCACTTTTAATTTTGTTGCCATATAATTTAAAGAGGCATTTTACTGTCAAAATTAGTATGGATTTGTATGCTTAGAGGCCATGTTGAACAAAATAACATGATTAAATCAAGCACAGGAGAAAATGATGGTCTCAACAGACACTGCAAATACCAACAGTAGTGGGTAGATGCAGCATTGGGTACTGTGCTTTCCTACTTTTCTTT
>JAJEJO010005003.1:24903-75576 GCA_020662805.1 Glaucomys volans | reverse complement strand
GCAAATGCTCCATCACTGAACCACATCCCCAGCTCCTGTAATTTAGTATTTCAGAGGATTTTAAAAGTGAACTTTTAAGCAAGGGAGATACCATCTGCATTGACTTCATGGACTGTTTATACCCTGCTATTTGGGCTTACAAGAGCTCCAGAGCACACACTTCACAGTGTGAACATGAAAGGAAGCAGAATGGAAATTGCTGAGACCATGTTAAGAAGTTGTTGACAAGAATATTCTAAGATTAAATCAAACAGTTGCCTGATGGAATAGAAAGTTGGGTATGGAAGGAAAAGATGAGATGGTATACTGTTGAAGCAAAAAAAAAAGTTTCCCAGAGCTAAGACTGATTAATTTCACAGAGTTGATATAGATTAGTCAAGTAGCCCTATGGGTTCTGAGGGTAAATAGCACATCCAGTCAACAAAAATATAATTATTTATTTATTGCCTCTCAGTTCCTGCAACCAACACAGTGGTTACCACTACCCTTATTTCACAGATGAGAAAAGAAATTGATAACCTTTCAAGGTCACACAGCTTGTTAGTGGTGCAGCAAGATTTCAACTGCAAATCTACATGATTCTAAAGTTCATGCTTTTAATATGTATATGTCATATATTTAGAACAGAATACTTGGAAAACTAAAGTTGCACTTTAATGGGCAATAATCTATGTGAGGTTTGATAAGTTTATAAATTATTTTGCAATATCGGTTTGGGACTGTTACAGCAAGAGTGAACAGTTAACAAATATTTTATTTTGAGAACAGACTTAACTGTCTTAAAACACTCAGAAACACTGAGTACACTCAGATCTAATCCTTATTTTTTGGGGGAGGGGGTTTTGGTACTGGGGATTGAACCCAGGGGCACTCCACCACTGAGCCACATCCCCAGCCCTATTTTGTATTTTATTTAAAGACAGGGTCTCACTGAGTTGCTTAGGGCCTCGCTAAGTTGCTGGGGCTGGCTTTGAACTCGCGGTCCTCCTGCCTCAGCCTCCCAAGTGCTGGGATTACAGGCATGCGTCACTGTTCCCCGGCAATCCTTGTTTTTTCCTTTCTTATTTTTCTCCGCGTTTTCCCTACTGGGATTGAACTCAGGGTTTCAGCTTGCTATGCAAATGTTTTACCACTGAGCTATGTCCCCAGCTCTTTTTTTTTTGTTTTGTTTGTTTTTTTGTGCTGGGGATCGAACCCAGGGCCTTGTGCTTGCGAGACAGGCACTCTACCAACTGAGCTATATCCCCAGCCCGTCCCCAGCTCCTTTTTAAAATTATTTTTTATTTTGAGATAGGGTCTTGATAAGTGGCCCAGCTGGTTTCAAATTTAAAATCCTTCTGTGTCAGCCTCCAGACTACCTGGGATTATGGGTGTGTGCCACGGTGCACAGCTTATTACTTCTTTTTTTTTTTTGGAACCAGGAATTGAACTCAGGGACACTCGGCCACAGAGCCACATCCCCAGCCCTATTTTGTATTTTATTTAGAGACAGGGTCTCACTGAGTTGCTCAGGGCCTCACTAAGTTGCTGAGGCTGGCTTTGAACTCGCGATTCTCCTGACTCAGCCTCCCATGTCGCTTGGATTACAGGTGTGCGCCACCACGCTCGGCTTTATTACTTCTTTTAATAGATGTGAAAAGGTTTTCGAAAATGTGCATTTAGTTGGAAACTGTTGAGAGGAAGCTAAAAATGTTCATAAACATTGTGTCTTAGAAATTGAGAACACAGTCCAATACCCTGCCCTTGCTCACTGAGAGCAGAGATTCCAAAATATTGACATTAGAATTTAAGTGTGTTCTCCTGAACTTTCTCCTGAATTTCTCTGGAGGTTCAGCTCCAATCTGTGGTTACCAGAGCAGTGGGAAACACGTGTGTCATTTTTTATTGTGAGGGCTTCACCATCTCTCTCACTAAAGGATGAGTCCCAACAGGGTGGAATGCTTGTCATGTTCATTTTTTTTTAATTGTGTCACTTTGAATAATATATTTCTTTTCTTTTTTGTTTGTGGCCCTTTCTTTCCAAGAGAAAGTAAGAAAATGTTCCCCAAATATAATAGGAAGAATCCTTTCATTAAATACAAGCCTTCATTTTCTGATCCATTACATCATTGTTTTCATTCACTGTGATGCCAAGTGAATTTTAAGGAACTTGGAAGATAAAATTTTTATAAATTAATGTAAGATAACAAATAAAGCCTATAACAGAGCTTGGCAGTCAATACGGGCTCCAATTCTTTTTCTTTTTACAATTTTCCCATTATTTTACCTAAGTCTCCTTACATTTATCACTCTAGGATTTTAATCTATTTATCATTTAAACAGAGAAAACTTACAATTTAAGAAAACAATGAACCATGTAGGTAATAAGACAAAGCATTTACCAAGCTAAAGTATTTTATGTTTCATGTACTTAACACTTTAGAAATTTATATTTAAAAATAGTAGAAACCTTTAAACAGCAAACTGTTAAGCAATATTTGCAAAAAATTAAGCCAGTAGTTTGTTTCTCAAGACAAACAAGCAAATATTTGAACCACACCACTGATTGCTCTGTGATTATAATATGTATTCTTCCTAAAATACATAATATATTTATATATATGCATGTATATGTGAAATATTATTCTATATTAAATATTATATTACATTGCCATGGTCCACCTTACTCCAGGGATGAATTTGGCAATGTATATTATCTACAGATTCTAGTAGCCAGCAGTTTTTTCTTTTTTCTCTCCCTAGGTACCATCTCTAAAGAAACTCACAGTTGTGTGAACTGGGAGACTTGTATAAGGACGTCATTGCAGTACTGATAGTAATAGGGAAAAAGGGAAAAATTTACTACCCTCATAAAGGAATAAACTGCTTTGTTTATAAAATGGGCTTCCATAGAACAGTAATTATTAGTGACTTAAACATGTTTTTAATACAAATATAGTAAATAAAAAATCAAATTGCAAAATAATTATATCTATGTAAAAATCTAAAAATCAGTATATGCAGAATGTTTATAGATAATCAGCATGAAAATGAGAATTACAATGAAAACCACTAATACCTAGCAATTCTGGGGCTACCATGCATAACTGTGTTCTGCCTTGCATGATCCTCCAGGGCACCATTCATGTAAACTACAGTGTTTACACATCTACACAGCCTTCTATGGCAGACCTAGGGAGGGAAGAGGAAAGATGGGGGTGGTTTTTTTAAAAAAATTGTATCTGCTATTTGTTGTGAGAGAGAAAGAGAGAGGAAGCTGAAATAGGCTAATGTTGACTTTCAGTCTTGTGTTTCATTAATAGATGCCTTTTTATTTTTATGCTTTTTTTTCTATACATGCAGTGTTTTATAATTACAAATAATAACAAAGAAGATAGTTATAGAATGTCCCAAGGGCTGTTCTTTATATTATTTCACTTGAGTATCATTATTTCTTTTTTTCCAAGTTGAAAAGTAATACATGCTTTATTGTAGAAAATTCGAAGAACATGAGACACAAAGAAGAATAAAAGAAACAAGTCATCCATAATCCCTATTTTGAAATTTTTATGTTTCTGAAAGTGTAATGATATTCAGAAGCCACAGAGAAAATGAAATTTCCAATAAAAGTTAGCATGTTCAGCAATATTTTGATATTTATTAGCTGTAGAACCCTATGAATAAGTTGTGTTTCGCATACATATTTGAGATATGTACCACAATAAATAAATGGTATAAAAAAGAAGATAGGATCAGTTGCCAGTGTCTAGATTCCCAGATTTTATTTCTAGTACCAAATGGAAGTTCCCACTTTCCTCTTTCCACATGCACAGTTCTGTGCTCTGGTTCCTAGTCTTGCTTAGACCATCAAGAAGGAACAATGTTTATTGAAGATAATCTGCAATAGCAAGGCATTCTCATCCTACCATCAAAATGCTGGTTTTGGGGAAAATTAATCAATATTACATAGCATTGTATTTTAGTCATTGTTATTTCCACAAAGAAATTCATTTAATACATTCAACTCAATATAACTATAGTATTTCTATTTTAGTATGTAGTTAATATAAAATTGTTAATGTAATATTTTACATGACACACAGAAATACTACTAAAGCAGTCCAGATAACTCTTCCCTTAGAGTTTAACTTAAAAGTTTTACTAACTTATTTTGAATCATGGTGTTTTCTTTTCATTATAAATTGTAATGTGTTATCTTTGAAATACTCTACTTGCTCTCTAGTCTTTTTTTTTCTAACCCTCTGCATGGTTGGAAAAAAATTATTTGATATTGTGGTAGTGAATGTCTTATGGTCTTAAGAATCCTTTCTATATGTTATTATTCCTCATTCTGCAAATCCTGAAATTACTATCCTTAAAGGAATGCTAGGAAACAAGATTTTTCAAAAAGGAAATATTAAAAAATAAACTCTGAAGTTGTCAAATGAAACACAAAAAATTAAAACATAGATTTAAGCAAGATTAATTAGTAACTGGATAAAACAGTTTTTGTCTAATATTATTCATTATGACTTGTTTGTGAATTAAAATTTTAAAAACCAGTTTAGGGATCTGCTTTACATAAAAAAATGGAGATGTGTTGGCTCATGCAAACAAAGTCTATTAAAATCAGCAATGCAGTTAACACCTGAGATGTCTGGAACCAGGGACTCAAAGGTCAATATGATCTTCTACCCTTTATTCGTTTTATTCTCCTTTCACTAATCCTGAGTTTGCTTCCTTCTACCAAACTTGTTGCTCCCTATACCACTCCCAGAATTACTTCTGTCAAGGCTAAAATATAGCTGTTAGTAGCTATTGGTTCACATTGTTCCCAGAGAATAAGGGACTCCCTTCCAGTGGCTCCCATTACAAAGAAATTGTTTCTCTTTCATTAAGTCATACCTGCTCTTTAATTTTGGAATAAATATTTCCTTCTCTTCACTTTGTGTACTTCATCTGTTCTTTTCCTAAGACACTTTTCCATTATTCCCTATGTTGCCTCCTTAGGGAGCTTCTCATTCTTACTAGCCTATAAATTATGATTATTGTGATTATGAGTAGGTCCTTCTTGTTCTCATCCTGGTATTCTGTAACTTATAGCATTAATAGTACAAAGAAGCTTCAGAATATTTTAAATTAATGTTTCATTTCTAAAGTAACATTCATTGTTCAATTTATTCACCAGCGATAATACATTCTACACATGGTTTCTTGAAAATGCAGTTTGATTTAACAGCACAGGGAAAGGTACAGTAAAGGAAACTACATTTCCCAGAATCCTCTTTCCTATACGGTTCCAGGTTAGAACTGGACTGAAGAGGAATTTACATGAGATTTGGAAAATAAATGAACCTGAAGCTATTAAACTCAGAAAGGCATTGTTGTGAGACTGGGTGACGGATAAAGGCTGCGAGTCCCAGCTTGCTCTTTCCTTCTCCATTATGTTTTGCCTCTCTTGCCACCTGCTGGTCCATTCATCAATAGCAGTCCCTTGACTCACTTCCAGAGACTCAGCTGCAGACACCAGGAATGATGGCTACCCTAAGGCAACCATTTCCCTTGAGGTCCTGATTTCAAGAGACCTCTTCATGAGTACACCTTTGCAGTCCCACTTTGGCAACTGGTCATACTTAGTTTTTCTTCGATTTTTCTGCCAGTTGCAATTCTATCCTCACCAGTACTTAACGGAGGACTGATAAATGCCTGTTTCTGTAATCCATTGTGTTCTCCTTGTAGACCTTCACTTTTGCAACTCTTACGTTGTGTAAGGTCTAATTCCTTAATAAATACTTGATTCTCAATATACTTACAGTGACTAATACCTTTGGAATCCTTTACTCTTTGTGTTGTATCCTCTTTATTGCATCGGGAATGTCTTCCTTTCTAGCTACAAAATGGCCACCACAACCAAACTTTACCAAATCACATAACATTGCTCCTGGCAGGAAGCAAGAGCACTGCCATAAAAAAGCATTTCTCGTCAGGCGCGGTGTCGCGCGCCAGTAATCCCAGCAACTCGGGAGGCTGAGGCAGGAGGATCCAGAGGTCAAAGCCAGCCTCAGCAAATTAGTGAGGCCCTAAGCAACTCAGCGAGACCCTGTGTCTAAATAAACACAAAATAAGGCTGGGGATGTGGCTCAGTGGTCAAGTGCCCCTGAGTTCAAACCCCGGTTCCAAAAAGAAAAATTTCTCCTTACATTCTTCTCTTACTACAGGGAAGAAAATTTTTACCAAAAGCCTCTAGAAGAATCCCCCTTACGTCTCATCATTCAGATTCATGAAGTTAATTGCTATGATTAGTTTAGATCAGCATCTTCCTCCTGTCTGCACATCAAGACAGACTGGGAAGTTTTAAAAACTTATTTTCACCTGTATTCCACTTGAAGAAATTCTAATTTAATTGTTCTGGGGAAGTGCCTTTGCATTAATATTTGTAAAGTTCTGTCACAGGGATTATAATGTATAGCCAGGGTTGAGAGTCACTGCTTTGATCAAACAGGATTCATTCTCTGAAGGAATTTCACACATTGCCTAACCAAAATCTCGATTCTGTACAAGGAAGAAGATATGAATGGCTGAAAGAAAGACAATCAAGGTTTATTCACCCAGATTATCTCATCTAAGGATGATCTGCAGAACAGATAGAAAAGATTAAAATTCCCTCCCAGTTTGTATCATATAGCTTCTCTAAGTACTACCGGAATCTATGTAAGTTATTTGAATAACTATGTGAATGATAATAGGACAGTTATTCTGTCCTAAGTCTTTCTTTTTAAAAAAAATTTGTTCTGTTTAGATATACATCACAGTAGAGTGTATTTTGACATATTATCCATACATGGAGTATAACTTAGGATCTCACTCTTGTGATTGTACATGATGTGGAGTTTTACTGGTGGTGTATTGATAGATGAACATAGGAAAATTATGTCTGATTCATTCTACTGTCTTTCCTATTCCCATTTCCCTTCCCTTCCCTTCATTGCCCTTTATCTAATCCAATGAAGCTTTATTCTTCCATCCTGTATCCCTAATTGTGTGTTAGCATCCATTTATCAGAGAGAATATTTGGCCTTTATTTTTGGGGGGATTAGTTTATTTCACTTATTTCATGAAATTTCACTTATTTCATGACAGTCTCCAGTTTCATCCATTTGGTCCTAAAACTTTCTGAATGAATTACCAAACTACATGGTACAAGACTTAAGAAATAACTATTTCCTTGTGAAGCACATAATAACTAGCTCTTAAAATTAATTATGTAGCCAATTACATAATTAGTTATGAAGGTGGGGTATGAAGATGTTGGTCAAAGGCATAAAGTTTCATTTGAAATGTTTTTGACATTTATTACAGAGTTTGGTGACTATAGGTAATGCACATTTCAAAATGGCTAAGAAAACAGAATTTAAATGTTTGCAGCAGAAGAAAAGGGATAAGTACACAAGGTGATGAATATATTAATTAATTTTATTTAATCTTCCCATAATATATATCAAAGTTTCACATTTTTTCCCATAAACATACAATTATTATTTGTCAATTAAAAATCATAATTACCATAGTTCTTAATTTGAGTCAGAAGCATCAGTGTGATTTTAAAAACATTATCTTTTTTTAAAAAAATCTTCAGACATATACATATATTCCTGTCATGATTTCATATAGACCAGGAGGATTCTTGCCAGAACCTGTATGATGTTGTTTGGACTCAGTCTCCAATACTGTAAGCTAAATAAGCTTGTTTTCTGAGTTAAGTAAAAAATAAAAATTTTAAAAAATTTAATGAAAAATACAGTAAAAGAAAAAAAATTTTTACCTTGTTCACTGAAAAGACCTAGAATTACCAATCCAGTAGCAATAGTGCCCAACAATCTGTGTTTTAACAAGACCTTCAGTGATTCTGACACAGACTAAAGTTTGAAAGTCACCATCTTAGTGAATAGGGTAGAGCAGAATAACATTTTGACTTCTCTGGTCTCAACATGTCTTAAAATTGCCCACATTGTCATTTACTTCAAAAAGTAAACTGTATTTCAGAGAAAGATATCACACATTTGAAAAACAATGAAAAGGGTGAAAAGTAATGTGTTGGACAAACTAGAAAAATAAATTAATTTCTTATGGGTTTTGGAATTTGTTTTTGTGTATTTAAAATAGAATCATAAAAAAACTGAAAAAAGATCACTGTGCTGTGAAGACCTGATTTTAAAGGAACCATTGCTAGATCTCTGTTAACTGTGTCCTACGTCATGGGGGACATGAATAGGCTTTTTGGGTTTTTTTAAGTCACATTAAAAAAATATTTTTTTAGTTGTAGATGGACACAGTGCCTTTATTTTATTTTTTTATGTGGTGCTGAGAATCAAACCCAGTGCCTCACACATGCTAGGCAAGCACTACTGCCACTGGGCCACAACCACAGCCTGGCATTTTTTTTCTTTTCTTTTTTGTGGTGCTGGGAATTGAACCCAGGGCCTTGTGCTTGCAAGGCAGGCACACTACCAATTGAGCTATATTCCCAGCCCTAAGTCACATTAAAAAAAAAATTTTTTTTTAGTTGTAGATGGACACAATACCTTTATTTAATTTATTTACTTTTATGTGGTGCTGAGATTCAAACCCAGTGCCTTACATATGCTACGCAAGCGCTCTCCCACCAAGCCACAACCTCAGCCCCACGTGAATAGTTCTTAAAAGTGACTGCAGTGGGAGAAAAGCAAGTTGTTACTCTTTAACTTTTCAAAGCAAAGTACTGAGCATCAAGTTGCATCAAAAACGAGTACAGGGAGGGATTTCAACAAATTACCAAGAACTTCTTATTTTCAATTGTAATGAATTTGCAAGCAATATTTGTAACCAATATGTCACAAAAGTTTGGAATTGATGACATTGCATATTATCAATAAACCAAAAGTTTCTAGTCCTAGATTTGTCTAAATTATATAGTCATAAGGTGAAATTTTCATAGAAAAGTCAGAGGAGCAGCCTTCATTAATTGTGTTGTCAGGGTTGTTACACCCTAATCAGTATAGCCTTTTCCATCTATTAGGATGAAGTAAAATTAAAGAGAATAATTATTTTCTAAGTAGAAAATATTGGTAAATTCTAGACCCTCCACAAGAGGAACCTCATGTATATATGCAACTCTGGTCAAACAACTCATTGCCAATTTCTTATACTTGGAAGTTCATCCCATCAAGATTTTGTAGTTTGAGATGCACTTCTGGGATGTTGCACCTCTGAGCGGTATAAGCTGTATTTATTTTCATTCACAGCATATTTATCAAAAATAATTACAATTATCATTTAATTGCTGTCTAAATATTTGCTTTTTAAAAAATGTGTTTTAATGGCATTCAAATGATAACTGCCTATAAAAATTATTTAAATATATGTACATTTTATTTTTCATTTTATTACTATTATTTTTCCCATATTTTTATTGGTGTAATATAGTTGAATGAAAGGATGGGATTTGTTGTTATATATTCATACATGCACACAATATAACAATATAATTCAGCCAATATCATCCCCCTATATTTCCCCTTTTCCTCCCCCATCCCTTCCACATTCCTTTTCTTCTGCTCTACTGATCTCCCCAACTTTCTTTTCCTTTTTCCTCTCTAGCTTCCATTTGTGAGAGAAAACATACAATGCTTGACCTTCTGAGTTTGGCTTATTTTGCTTAACATAATTTTCTCAAATGACATACTTTAATTTTTCTTTATGGCTTAGTAAAACTCCTTTGTGATACATACCACATTTTCCTGATCCATTCATCTGTTGATGGACAACTAGGCTGGTTCCATAGTTTGGCTACTGTGAACGGTGCTGCTATAAACATGGGTATGTGTGTATCACTATAGTATGGTGACTGTTGTGTGGGGGTTCTGACCCAAGAAATGAATCTGGAGTTTGGCAGGTGGAAGAAGATCCAAGATGCAATTAGGATAATAGACATGCTTTATTCAGTGGTGGCTACAGCCATTAGCCAGACCCCAGCTTCAGCTTCAGCCCCTAGCCAGTTCCATTTTAGCCCCTCCCTCTGCCTATTTCCTTAGGCCCTTTGTATATGTAGGCCAAACAAAGAAGGCACAATGCCAACAGCTTACACAAAGTGTGTGTGTATGTTGGGGGTGGGCGCATGCTCACGTTAATGTTTATGACCTTGAGTCTATATGCTGAATCACAGTATTTCTGGCCTTGACTAACCATAACATAGCCAGTTCCCAGCCCTGGCTACACACTAAAAATATAGCATAGCCCGCCAGAAGTCTCTGTGACGGAGCACAACTACAGCCATTTTGGGCCTGTCCCAACAATCCACCCCTTTAGGATTCCTCACCGTACAATCTATGCGTTTGAAGTCTTCCACAATGATCCCAGAGCGAGAGGGCAGAGCCCTGAATGTGCAGGCCACAATGACAATACAAGCCGCAATAACATACAACCAAAAGACAAGCCCCGTCACTTTTGACTAGTAAAAGTCACTGTTAGTTTTATCCCATGTTGGAGTAGCAGTAAAGTTTTTTCAGCCATGCATGTTCAATTATTCAGGGACATAGTCTGAATTTGTCAGGGCAGTCCAGCAGCAGAACTCACAGGCATTTCAATGTATATCCAGTAGGAACCTTTCGTGCAGATGTGTGTCCATTTCACAATGGTGTTGGCGAGGACACTCTTACAGATGAAAGAACAAAGCAGTCACAGGTATTAGCACAGGTAAATCATATCCATCTGGGAAAATGTATGTCAGCTTTGGATCCCAGGAAAGTTTGGTGGCCACCTGTGGTGGCTTCCCTGGGCAGTGATATCACACTCCTACAGCTTGGTCCTTTAGCAAGCTCAGTGTGCACCAGCACTGTGAAACTCATAAATGGCCAAAGGGAAATAACAAACATGCCCTTTAAAATCTGTGTCCCATCTGTGGGAACTGGCCAAGTTATATGTATCTGAGGGGGATCATTCACTTGCTCCCCTTGGCATTACAAGGAGATCACACTCCAACTCTCTTTTCCTTGGGACTAATAGGGTTACCCAACAAAGGTGGGGAGACTTTGTTGTCCAGGGCCATGTCTAATCCACAATTTCCCCCTATTTAATCCAATAGGAGCATGCAAAAGAACATTCTCTTATTTCCCAAACTTAGGCCTAAGTACAACATCCTTTCTTTTCACCTGGACTTGTATCGAAGCTGCTGTGTGATGTAGCAAAGCTTTTACAGGTGCTGGTCCACCTCTCCAGGGATGCTCATTCAGAGCTCTTACAACTACCCACAGGCGCTGTGCCCACCCCTTCATAAGGATGGGTTGACCATAGTCTTAATCTTTGTTTAAGCAGGTCATTATCTCTATTATGTCTGAAGCCCGTGAATAATATGGGATGTGCAGCTACATTGAATCTGTAACTGAATTGCCCATTGCAGCACATCCTGACCTGTAAAATGAGTTCATTGGTTACTTTATGTTGTGATGGGCAGTCCATACAAGGCTGTCAACATAGTTAAGGCACAAACTGTAGTATGCTGATTTGCTTGACCCTTGGGTCAGGCAAATGACAAACCTGTAACCATATCAACTGTCATCAAGGCAAACATGGTCCCTTTTGACTTCAGTAAAGGGCCAATGTAGTAAACTGCCATCATGTCAGAGGGATGGTCCATGCATTACCTGGTCATCCGTGGCTCCAAGGAGTTGGGGGTGTGGATATTTCTGAGCACAAACCACACATGACTTGCAAGCCTTTTCCAGGGCATCCCACATTAAAGGCAGACCCCACTGTTTGACTACATTTCACATGATTTTCACACCTGCATATGGTGGGTGGCAGTGAAACCAAGCTGCCAGGTAGGTGGGAGGCATTCTCTCTAACCACTGCATCCTAGCCAAAGCATCTGCTTCATCATTCCCTGGGCTAGTTAGGGCACATGGCCAACAGCATACCCTATAGTCACTTGTCCCTGGTGGCCTAGTTCCCAGAACTCTTGCCATAAAATGTGTCCCCAGCACACAGCACAACTGTCAGTACATATCACTATTGGGGATGTTTTATTCGTTACCACCACTTAGCTCAGCTCACTGGCTACCTTGTCTTACACCTGTATCAAACCAATGTCTTTTTTTTGACTCCACAGTCATTGCCATCAACACAGGCAGCTGTATGCAGCTGGAGTCATCAGTGTACCAAGCATTGAACGGTCCCTTACCGCTAAGGTATGGGCTTGTTTCTAGCTCACCTACATAGATAATAGGCCCTAGCACCTCTCTCTTTTTTGGTCCCTGACAGCTTCTAACACATTTGGGCTTTCCTGGCCCCTACCAGCCTCGAGCACATCTATTCACAGGGTTGTGTAGGATCGATAACATGGGGTGTCTTGCCCCTGTTGGCTTTCAGAACCCTTAAATCTCACAGAAATAACAACAAATTGACTAGGGACTTTCTTGGTCTTTGTCCAAATTATTTTCCCAAGTCCACCAACTCCAACTCCACTTTACTGGCAGAATGTGGTGAACTTGGTTATATGGCCTTCCCTGCCCATCAGAACCATCAGCTGCAGCTCTTTCATTTTCTGCATTACCACTGGCTGAGCTTGCAGTCAATAATCTTCCTTCTTCTGCTGGGAAGTCAGCACTATAGGAGAGGCTGAGAGGTATTTTCAAGGTATGTGATCCTCCTCCAGCAACCATACTCTGGCTCTCAAGGTCTCTTCCTTATCTTGTAACTTCCTCATCTTGGCAGTGTCTGGTAAAGCTGCATCTGTTTGTGCTCTCAGAGCTGTAAGAAACATTTATTCCATGGCCCCAGCAGGTGTGCATGTAGATCCTCAGGTCATCTATTTCATCTGTACCACCACTGCCATCATTGCCCTTGGCTGTGTCTGGTGCCTGGGCTCCATCACCCAGTTCACAGTCTGCTTTGCTGGGTCTGTGTTCCTGGCAGGGCAATCAGAGTCTTCTCTCTGCTCACTGGGAACCCATTCACCATATCTCAACTCTATACTAGAATCCACGCTAATAGGACGTTAGCAACTGAGTGCTACATGCTGCTTGGTGGCTACAGGTCCCTCCCGTCCACCAGTGTTGAAGCATCTCTTACCTGTGGAACATCCTGCCAACTACACCAATTGTCATGCGGGGTGTGTGATCCAGGAAAAGATTTGGGGTTTGGCAGGTGGAAGAAGATCCAAGATGCAATTAGGATAATAGACATGCTTTATTCAGTAGTGGCCACAGCCATTAGCCAGATCCCAGCTTCAGTTTCAGCCCCCAGCCTGTTCCATTTTAGCCCCTCTCTCTGCCCATTTCCTCAGGCCCTTTTCATATGCAGGTCAAACAAGGCACAATGCCAACACCTTATACAAAGTGTGTGTGTGTGTGTATGTGTGAGTGCGTGTGTTGGGGTGGGTACATGCTCACAAGTTAATGTTTATGACCTTGAGTCTATACGCTGAATCACAGTATTTCTGGCCTTCACTAACCATAACATAGTAGTTCCCAACCCTGGCTAACCACTAAAAACAGCATAGCCAGCCAGAAGTCTCTGTGAGGGAGACTAACTACAGCCATTTTGGGCCTGACCCAAAAGTTACTTTAATTCTTTAGCATAAGTATCAAGGAGTGGTATACCTGGGTCATATGGTGGTTCCACTCTTAGTCTTTTGAGGACCCTCCACACTGATTTCCATACTGGTGGTACTTATTTATAATCCCCCCAGGAGTATTAAAGTGTATCCTCACTACTTTGTATTCAGTGCCCAACACATAGGATATAATGTTTATGCAATGACATCTATTCAATTAATTCATGATTTCCTGATTCTAAGCCAGTTGAAAACTGAATGCCTCTGTCAAGCCCAGAACTTTGCCTCTCTTCTTGCTCCCAGCCCTGCCAACAAACCATAGAAACTCCCTACTATTTCCTAAAAAGTTTTTCATTCTAGATATTTGAGTATTGAATTGGGGAAAAAAAAGCATTTAACAATCAAATTTGACATTTAGTATTAACTGAATAAATCCTAGCCTACATGATAAAAATTGTTTTACAAAATATTGACCAGTAAAAATAAAATAGGATTTCAGAGGGCTGATTTCTTAGTACATGAATTTTGTTTTGATTGCATTCAATTAGGCAAATACTTCAGCTGAGATTTCTCTAAAACAGTTCCTTGCAAAGGAAACACGTAGTAAATACATTGAAACTAGGAGCAAGCCAATTTGCAGTATTACAGTGTTAGAGAATTACAGAAACCAAACAATGAGTTATTTCCTTCAGGCTGGGTTCTTCCTTGGTCAAGTGCTATGGGATCATTTTCTCAACATTATTATTGAGCTTGTAGTGTGAGCAGGTCTCTGGTGAACGCAGACACCTGAATAAAAAGAATTATGAGTCACATACCCAAATTCTATTTGAACCAACTGAATTCTGGCTTATTCTTCCAGTCCAGAGTCTCTCTTTAGTTTTATAGTCATTATTTGAATACTTGCTTTAATGAATTATTAGTATTTGCACTAGTGAAAGTACTTATAAAATGCTTATGTAAATTATTTCTCCCCAATTAACTGTAACAATGCCTTATTACAGCCAAACTTATTTGTTATTTTCTTGCCAATCAGTGCAGGCAATAATACAATGCTAACATGAAATGGAAATTTAAGTCATGGGATTTTATGAAGTCAATGAAAGAGATGTTTGAGACTGTTCAAAGCACAATAAAAGTTATTATCAGTTGAGTATTTGGCAGAACTGAATCAATTGAAAGTTCAAAAAATTATATGGATGCCGTAATATGATACTTCAAGACAAGATTTCCTGAGTAATATATGAAGAAGGACCATCAGATAAAAATATTAAAGCCCTGGAATATTTTCGCAAAAGAGACCAACTCTGATCACAATGCACAAGTATAAAGTGAAATAGACATTATGTTGTTTTATCTTAACAATTTTGTTGGAAACTATACTCCACCCCCAAAATCAACACTTGATTCATTAAATTGAAATTAAATGAGTTTATATTAATGTAGGTACTTCTGTTACATTTATTTAAAAAAAAAAAAAAAAGTGTGCAGGCTGTTGCTCTTCAACGTTGAGTGCCCCCTCCAGCTTGCGGAGCTTCAGCCAAAGGCGGCAGGTAAGTAAGGTCTTCCGATGATCACTGTAGAGAGCCTACAGTCCTCAAGTGGACCTGCGTTAAAAGTACCCACCCAGGGGCTGGGGATGTAGCTCAGTTGTAGAGTGCCTGCCTCGCAAGCACAAGGCCCTGGGTTCAATCTCCAGCACCGCAAAAAATAAATAAGTAAAAAAAAGGACCCACTCAGGAAGCAACTCCCCTGAAGAGCCGCTCGCGAGTGCGCCCTCTACTGGAGTGGTGAAGAGACCTCCAATGGACTTCTGATTCCCAAACTTAGCCTTCAGCTTCTGGTGCGAGGAAATTGCGCAGGGCTTCAAAACAGATCTGCTCTTCTAGAGCGCAGCTGTTGGTGACGACACCACAATGTGTGCTTGTCCTTGCCAAATGTATAACAATTATGACAAAAGACTCCAACTAGCGCACCGAGTACGTGGAAAACGTGCTTAAGAATTTACTATGATGGGAAACATTTCATTCCCTTCCCCTTTTTTTTCTCATCTTTTTGTTTCTGATAGTTCTGAACGTTAGATATTCCCCTTCGGGTTAAAAGGTATCTAAATATATGATTGTGAGTGGAAGAATAGGGGACAGAAATCAGGGTTTTCTTTTTTCATTTTTATGTGTGTTTATACTATAAATGCAGGGATTTAAAGCACTAATGCAAGTCAAAATGTTTCAGTGAACAGATTTCAGCAGTTCAACTTATAACATTTATAAATAAACCTGTTAAAATTTTCTAGACGATGCCAGATCTTGCGCTTTAAAAAAAAAAATTTATTGACAACAGCTAAATGGTGTTGGTAGCATTTTTATCATAGAATGCATCCATTCACTATACTCTTCTAAGTTGTCCTGTGTACAAGCACATATTTTTAATGTTCTGTATTCTGGGCTGTTCCTGTAAGTTTGTTATTTTAATGCATTAAGCTATTAAAAAGTGTGTGCATATGTGTCAGTTTGGATATTTAAAAAAATTTTTAGTTGTAAATGGACACAAACATTTTTGTGTTTATTTTTAGGTGGTGCTGAGAATCAAACCCAGCACCTCACACACGTGAGGCAAGCACTCGACCACTGAGTTATAGCACTAGCCAAGTTTGGATATCTTAATGTCAACTTTTTCCAGTGTATTCTGCAGAACATTAGCCCCCAGTCATCTGTGAGGAAGATCTGAATCTTTGGTGGTACGATTGCTTCCCACTCTATTATTTTCTGCTCTGCATCCAAAGGCTGATCTATATACACTGTTGGTTTCTTTGCCCTCAGTCTTCCTATTAAATTTGGCCCAACGGGCAGACAGCAGGAGAGAAGAGACCAACAGGACAGCAAAGTGGACAGTGAAGTGAGGACAGGGTTATTTCTTGGTTTCTTACCTCTCTACTACCAGATTGCTACTAGTTGCTGTGTCTTCTAAGGTCACAGCATCTTCTAGGCCATCATCTCATTTAAACTCTTTCCTGCGGTTCTGATCAGTTTCCTTTCTTTCCCTTTTAAGCTGGAAGTTTATAATGGTACCATAATTTCCCTTGCTGCTTTCACTTAACTGCTCAACTACCCACTGTGAGAGTATCATTTCTTTCCTTTGGGATGTTGATGTACACAATGGTAAAATACCGTATCATTCTCAATTTAAAATTTTCATTAGAATGTTGAGGACTCTCATACTACAGAAAATAATGCCTAAGTTGAGACCACTGTTTGCCAAATTTGTTCATGGCAAATTTTTCTAATGTCTAAGAACATTCCTTGAAAATACTGGATTATGTAATTGCTAACCTTAAAAACAATACTTAATGTTCTTGATGACTATGGGTAATCATTATAATTGTTTTGTGTTGTATATAACATTGATTCCTGAAGATCTACTGAGGTATAGAAGCCTAAGGATTCTTCGTCATAGAATCAACTTGTTCCCAATGGCTATGCTTTTTGAATTTTTATAATCTAATCCTCTCAGTATCAGGCTGTTAAGTGTCTTACTGCTTATGTGCTTCTCTCCCTGTGCTCTGCATCTTTTATCACCTCTAGTCTGTAGGTAATTAAAATTACCAAAGCTGGCTAAAATCGGACCTAAAGATTAAATAGGCTTAGGTAAATTCTTGATTAAAAAAATACAAGTTTTAGCGTTAATTTCATTACCTCTATTTTGGTTGCTTGGAAATTTCATCCTCTTGTACTTGGATATTCATTTGTGTAAAGTGTTGCTGTGGATGTACTCTCACAAATGCTGATGTGGTAGTAATTAATGCTATGTATTTTCTGGCTTTCCACATGGTAGTTTCCTTTGTTGGGTGCTGTGACCAGTTCAGTTCAGTCACATGAGACACCCCAAAGCCCTTTTTGCCTTGTCTTAACCAACACTGTTCAGATGTTCCATCAGTTTGGGCCCCCCATGATGGATATGAAATTTAAAAGGGAGATAAATATTTTACAAGTCAAACATATCAAGTTACTGAGACTACGAGGGTAGTTACAATTTATTTTGATTTAAATTTCAAGTTTTTCTGCAAAAAAGGGTTTGGGTGAAAAAAATTACAAGAGGATTTATAGTCTTTAGGAAGAACATTTTGTCTTTAATGAAAATGAGTGATTTTAATAGTTGAGTTAAAGAACTCATAAGTTTTTTTTTTTTTTTTTTTTTGGTGGCACTGGGGATTGAACCCAAGCCCTTGTGCTTGCAAGGTAAACACTCTACCAATTGTGCTACATCCCCAGCCTAAGAGCTCATAAAAGCTTTTAACAATTTGTTACACAAGATAGGCACATATTCATATGAGCTTATATGGTTCAGTGGACTGATGTGAACTCAGGTTTGAATTCCTGAGTTCTATACCTTATCAGCTAGTCAGCTAACTGGAGGGTCATCCCTTGTATATAAAATTGAGACAATTGATATAGAACATGTTATTGGAAGGATCTCAAATTAAGAAAAATTTCCAGTAGTAAGAATCTTAATAAATGGTAGTTACATTCATTAACTGTCAATATGTATTCAAATTATAAATTTTTCCATTTCTCTCCAAATGCCTGTACTGGCTTAATTCATTGAAGGTTAAAATAATTTTCTATTCTTTCTTTCAAGATTCTATTTAAGGCTGGTTATTCCCAAAGGTAATGCAGAAACAGTAAGTGTCAGACACTTTTAAACCAGTCTTTAATTTCAGTTCAGGTGTAAGGAGGCACATAAACACAAACATTAATTCAAGGAATCAAGAATGTGGGGTATAAACATGTATGGCAGACACTACTTCATGTACTTTTTAAAAAAACGTCAGAATGTTTACATGTTAAAAAAAAAATCACTGTCAGTTATATTTCCACTTCCATTTGAAGTATGCTCACCAAATTACATTTCCTGAAACTCTATAGAAAGCATTCTCTAATTTTAGCAAGGGGTGGGGAACTTATTGGTGATCAGAATCTGGTGACACCATCTTTTATGTTCTCTGCAATACTCTTAAATACTTGGCAAACAATACCTCCTCAAGTGAATATAATGAACTTAAAAATAGATCCCCTGAGGTTGAGATGTTGGGAACCACAGCCATCATTTTGAGGGGGAATGTGGCCAGATGTTATCACATACTAGGATGGGCTATGTTAATAGGAGAGCACTGCCCTAAGTGGGCACTGAGTGAAACAAATGAAGGTTACAGAGCACTGCAAAATGAACATTTCTATGGTTTTCCTTCCACTAAAAGGAGATTTAGTCACTATGTATATCATCCCACTGAAGATATCCAAACCCAAGTAACCAAATTTTAGAATACCATCTGGTAATTCCCTGCATTTAAGACCAACACATAATTCCTGAAAATTTCATTAGACATAAGGAATTATTTAGGATGTATTACAGGAATTCCTAGAACTAGCCATATTTATACGATACAGAATATATACTATACAGATGTTTATAAAGTGATTTTTAGCACCAAATATATACAATCCAACACTGCAAATGAATTCAACTTTTCAAACTTTACAGATTTTTCATTAATTGTGATAGTTCTTATCTCCCAACAAAAATGGATGTTTTATGGGGCTGTGTGGTAATAACTTATGATTCAGTTAAGACTACACAAAAACTTTTTTATCAAGGATAGGTTGTTTTTTTTGTTTTTTTTTAAAGCAGTATACAAAATAGCTCAGGTTAAATAACTTGCCCCACTCAGAGATGATCTATTAGAAAGAAGAACCAGGGTCTACAGAGGCCTGTTCTTCCTTGGCCCTGGCAAATTTTAAAAATGGAATATATTGGGCTGGGATTGTGGCTCAGTGGTAGAGTGCTTGTCTAGCATGAGTGAAGCCCTGGGTTTGATTCTCAACACTGCATATAAATAAATGAATAAAATAAAGGCCCATCAACATCTAAAGAAATGTTAAAATAAATGGGAAAAAATAAAAAAAAAGGAATATATTAAGTGCTAGACTGGCATGAAGAAATGGAATTCTTTAAAACACAAAGTGAAATACCACCTTTTTACTCAAACTGAGTTTTTACATTTATTAAAAAACAAGGACATTTGTCCCTTTAACTATGTGAAGTATTTCAGATTACTGAAAGAAAATTAACATTTATTAAGCGCTCATGTGCCAAACACTTAGGTTCAAGTTAATTTCAAAATCTATAAAGGTTATGTATTTGCAAATGAGAAAAACTTAAGTTTGGATGTTAAGCTGCAAAAAACCACTAATAATTAGAAGTGAACTTTAAATCAAGGCCTTTCTCTACTATAATTTCTTCTCAATACACAATAATAAACTTGTTCAAAATTATCTAGACCCTTAAAAAATTTGTAATGAAAAGTGTTTAACATTAAACAGTGCTCATGACCCTAAAAACAATTCTCTGAGTTTACTAAAATACTGATTTCATTTACTCCTTCATTTGTAAAAAATGTGGACACACTACAAATGGCATTAAGTGCAATTCATTGTTTCCAACAAATTAAGTTAACTTTAAGCAAAACAATCTCAGTGATGATAAATGCATTTCATTATTTATTTTGATGTTTAAGCTCTCGCACTAAGTTTTTACAAGCTGGTGAACACTGACAAATTATTTCTCCCACAGAACTATAACCACACATTCCCAGACAGTATAAATATATGGTTGAACTAACATTAATACACATCACCATTTTATCAATTACATAATAAAACAAAATTATCAAGTATCCAAATATTAAGTTACACAGCTCAAAAGGCATATAAAATATTAGATGTCTGCTCAATTCATCAGCAGAAACCCACCTTTTTTTTTTTGCAAGAGGTTGGGAAGAAAAAAAATATCACACTTCAAACAAAAAAGTTGGTAAACAACTTCTGATAATTATGAAAAGAAATTGCAAGAATTTCAGAAATTTTATGATTAAGAATTGTTTTAGCTACAATAACAGAGCATCTCTACTTTTTAAAAAAATATTTACTAAATTAAAGAGCATATATTCTACAGGTTCTGCACGAGACAAAGGCAACATTTTACTAAAAATATTTAATAGCCCCCTCCCATTTCTTTTTTTCAGGCCCTCCCTGTTAAGTTGCACCTCAAAGTGCAAACATTAAATTAACTGTAAGGCTTTTTTTGTCTGGAGACATTAAAGACATGTGCTTCTGTAAAAACTTAGGTTTTCAAAATGGAGGTTTCCCATAACAGCAAATAATAAGAATTATAGAAAGACATTAAATAATTGTTGTAAGACTTGGTAAAAAAAAAAAAAAAAAAAAAAAAAAAAACCCCAAACCAAAACAAAAAACGCCAATGGTTAAAAGCAAATCTGATGTATACTGGTATGAATGTGGGAGACGTAAACATAAAATGAGCAGGCGAATAACTATATAGGTCCTACAATGTTTGAAATGACTGAAGGAATAAATCACATAAGGTCTAGAGTGTTCTTAGTTCCTGGAATTTTGGTTTTGTATGATACTAAAAATATACAAGTATTGTGCTGGGTATTTGGCACCTAATCTTTCTAAATTTCTTATGTAAGATTCTGGCATGGAAATAGATTTAAAGACATTAACTCAATACCGCATGATTTCAGGAAAGGTCAACTGGTACAAATGATAAGCACATTTTAAATTGTGAACAGCAAGAATCTTTTGCTAAGTGTCCAAACAGGTTGATCATAACCCAAACATAGAGGTTGAAATTGTCAAGCTTGTGGCCTGGTAAAACTGCTTTCCAATACTCCTATGGAAGCTTCATCAGACTTATTCACCACACCAACATGTTGGCTAATATGTACGACAAATTAGGTCCCGTCTTAAGTTCCACTTCCAAGGCAATAGCATCAGGCGCCCGAGTTTTATTGAATGCAACAGTTGTTTCTATGACCATTGGAGTCTTTGAAGCGCAGCCGCATTTTAGGACGATACTTCTCCAAATACAGAAGTTGCTTGCTGTTAAAAGCACCACGCCGCTTTCTGAAAGGAAAAGACAAAACTAACTTATAAAGATAAAAGAGGTTGCTTCTGGAGGCAAGGAAGATGATTACAAGGGCCATGAAGGCATGTTTTGAAGCACTCATACAATGCTTCAGATGGTTTTTTTGGCTTTTGTCAACTGAGCTGTTGAGACCCATTATTTTTTACTGTATCTTAGTTGTACTTCAATAAAATGTCATCAACACAGCATATTCAATCAATAATTTAAAGTAAAACAATAATTCAAATGATATTGTAGATTAGAATCTCAGTGCTATGAGCATCTGCATGGACTGTAAAAAAGGGGATATTATCTTAAGAAATGGTAATGGTCAGCAAGGCAATTTGTAACACATTTAAAACTCACTGACATTCAACAAGGAAATAAAGAGATTCCATAAGACTTACTGTCTTATGAATTGTACTGCATCTTCATATTTCATTCCGCCTTCAATCAATGCCAGGGCAACAAGCACTGGAGCTCTAGAAAGGTAAGAAGTTTAAACAATCAAAATTTCAGCCAGGTGCTGTGGTACACGTCTATAATCCCAATAGCTCAGGAGGCTGAAGCAGGAGGATCCTGAGTTCAAAGCCAGCCTCAGCAAAAGCAAGGTGCTATGTGAGACCCTGTCTCTAAATAAAATACAAAATAGGACTGGAGGTGTGGCTTAGTGGCCAAGTGCCCCTGTGTTCAATTCCTGGTACTACCTCCACAAACAATTTCAAAATCAAATCCTGAATTATAATTATCCAATTAAGAATTTCTTGCCAGCCCTTTTTTATTTTTTTGTTGGCTGTACTGGGGACCTAACTCAGTCTTGCAAACATCATGCAAAAATTCTACCCTGAGCTTACATCTGTCCCCAGTCTTTTCTATTTTGAGACAGTCTCACTAAGTTGCCCAAGCAGGCCTTCAACTTGAAATCCTTCTGCCTCAGCCTCCTGAGCAGTGGGATTATAGGTGTGCACTACTGTACCTGGCAAATATCAATATTTTTATATGTCAATGCAGAGCTGTATGTTGAACCAAATTAACAAATCCTCTTACCTCCCAAGGCCTGCAACACAATGAACAGCAATACAACAACCAGGTTCTTCACGAAACTTAATTTTTACAAGACTTAACCAGTCATCGACAATTTGGTTGGACGGTGGTGCACCATCATCAAAAGGCCAATCCTAAATCGAAAGAATATTTAAATATTTTAATCTTGAAGGTTATATGTTTTATTAAGTCCCATTGTCAATGAACTTTAACTAAATGCTCAATCTTTACAAAAATTTTTTAATACTTCAAACCTTTGCTTAGCTTTCACCTTTATTTTTGAAAATTTTATTGCATGAAATCTTAACTTTTAAAATTAAGTTTTTTGAGGTCTGTGGTTTATTTGAATAAAACTTTTGTAGCACACTATCATAACACACAGGAACTACTAAATACTTACAAGAACATGGATGCCTTCTTTTTCTACAAGAGTAGTGTCATAGGTTGCCTCACATACTCTTACTATTGTGGTAACACCATACTTCTTAAGTTCCTGGATAAAATATACATAAAAAAATCCTTATGAGATCTTCATAACCTTATTGCTATTACTCATTATTTGCCATTTTGATAATTTCTGATCATTGAGAATGCTGGTTAACAGAAAATCATGAAAAGAATGGTAGGACCTTCTGTCTGTGTTTAACATGGAACTAAAACTTGTTTTAAATTGTAATATTAGACTGTATAATAAAAGGAAAAAGTAATGTTAAATACCACAAATCTTTTTAATAAATTATAATAAAAAATACCTTGGGGCCCCTTTGTATATTGACTTTATAGTCATAGTAACATTAGAGAGACTGCAATGAAACACTAGTAAAAGAGTAGTAGAAATAACAAGGACAAAGATAAATATGACCCAAGGTTGGGAGGCTGAGGCAAGAGGATCGGAGTTCAAAGCCAGCCTCAGCAACTTAGCGAGGCCCTAAGTAACTCAATGAGACCCTGTCTCTAAATAAAATACAAAATAGGGCTGGGGATGTGGCTCAGTGGTGGAGTGCCCCTGGGTTCAATCCCCAGTACCAAAAAAACAAAAAACAAAAAAACAAAAAAAAACAAACAAACCCAAGGAACAATTTATAGCTAATCAATATTCTGACCTGACCCAATTACATTAACTCCTTGAACTTTCTCATTTGAAGTTGAGTATACAGTCTTAAAATTCAAAATACTCCAAAATCCTGAGAATAGTTTTAAAAATACACCTACCATTTAAAAGTACAGCCTTTAAAATGTGTTACTAATTATAGCTCTCCTGACATTACAAAAGCAAATAAATGGTATTTTCCTTTGATCTGAGTGGCCTATTTGCTGTTTTTGTACACCTGTAGATATTTATAAAACATATTGTGTATGTTCAGATAAATTATCCAGCATTGTATTCCTTCCCTCCTTGAAAAAACAGCCTGGTGTTAAAGCAGGTGTGAACAGCATTGACTACAATTGGCCACAGAAAGCAGCAGAATCAGTAGCAGAAAATGAGATTCTAAGCATCAAGTGGGGCCCAAGACAAACTGTCTGGTTTATAGCATGAGGCTGAGAGAACACAAGAAAACAAACCCCATGTCAGCCTTTCCCCTATAAATTTCTTACAAGAAAAGTGAGGGTGCTACACTGTTATTTTGTCCATGTGTCAGTAGTTGTTTGTATTTTGCAGTACAAGAGATTGAACCCAGGGGTGTTGTACCACTGAGCTACATCCCCAGTTTTTTTATTTTTACTATTGAGACAATCTCACTAAGATGTCCAGGCTGACCTCAAATTTGTGATCCTCTTACCTCAGCCTCCCAAATCATTAGAATTACAAGTATGCTCCATTGTGCCTGATTTATCTACACATAAAGTTTACCTGAAGGCATGAAGAACTATTCATTTATAAATCTGAATCCAGCACATGTACTTCTCAAAATATATATAGCAATTTACACCCCAACTTTTCATTTTTGTTTTTTTGGGGTTTTTTTTTGGTACTGGATTGAACCCAGGGGCACTCCACCATGGAGCCACATCCCCAGCCCTGTTTTGTATTTTATTGAGAGACAGGGTCTGAGTTGCTTAGGGCCTCGCTAAGTTGCTGAGGCTGGCTTTGAACTCGCAATCCTCCTGCCTCAGTCTCCCAAGTGCTGGGATTACAGGTGTGGGCCACAGTGCCCGGCAACTTTTCATTTTTGGACCTGGAATGGTAGGTATGCCATCTCTTAATTTAAAAAATTGTAATGATTTTGGTAGATAAAATCCCCACTATTAAAATGCAATCAATTTAAGACATCATAATGTATTAAATCTTACCTCTATAAATTTGTTTAAGGTTGCATTGGTTGGATTGTGTGTAATAAGAAATCTCATGTTCTTGTATGTGACTTCCACAGGAGCAGGGCGGTTCATTCGAGCCATGTTAATTTAGTTAAAAAACACTCAATAGGGTTAAGAAAGAATTTAAAAAATTGAATACAGAAATGATGCAAAGTAACTGAAGTCTACTTCAATATACTCCACGTGATATTCTCAGTGCTTTGAGTATGAAGTTGGGAGCAATGGGAAATGAAATGAACCTCCTAACAAGAAGCAGCAATTCTTCAATCCAGTAATACTGAGGCAATAGAAAGGAAGTGCACTGAGGTTTACCCCATCCAGGTCAGAACTCTTGTAAAATGCTCTGTGGATTTTCAATTCAATACTTCTGTGTCCAGGTTAACCACTCTTATGGGGGCTTCTTGGTGGAGTAGTAATGATTTCTACAGTTCACTTGTCTGCATAGAGGTCGTGCTGTGCCTGGCAGTAATCTCCACTGCCCTTCAGAAACTCCATAAATGTGTGACCAAGAACACCACAGAACTGCTGTTTAAAAGAGAGAAAAAGGGAAAAAGTTATTTTCCAATTCAGAAGGAACATGTTAACACTTTTATAGCATTTAAGTGTACAATTATCTTTTCAAATTAAAGCACAATTGAATCACAAATTTAAACCAATAAGCCTATAACGAGCACTCACAAATCCATTAGTGAAATTACTTATGACAAAGATTCCTTAAAGTCATTAGTTATACTTGGCAAAATTTCTTTTTACTTTTTCTTCTACTAATTATTCCTCTTAATATTTGACTGTTTTACTTTGTTATGTACTGTATGTACAACTTCTTATATTGATTTGTCCAACTAAAGATTTTTACACATTAATACAAACTTTATGAAGTTTCAAGCTTTGAAACTATTATTAGTCCTTGCATAATTAAATTATATGCTGAAAGACATTCAGGTTGCTTTTCATTTTTTGCTTTTGTATTAAACATTTAGTAAGACATTTTTGATAGGCTTGAGAGGGAGATGTCAATTGTATGGACTTTTCCATAAATATAACAAGCACTTCTTTAAGAAATTATTTCTTAATAATTGCCCTTCGTTTAGTTTTTAAATGTTAAAACTGTAAGTCACACCTATATTTTCCTTTTGTGCTTTCTATCATCTCTTCCTTTGTAAGTTTCAAAATACACTGAAATAAAAATAAATAAAATCAGAGATAGTTCACACACGGCTCAAACTACTCTATCTAGAATAAAATTAACTGACTCTCATAAATAAAATTTACCTTTTCCTTTGAAGACTTAGAATACCCTTAATCAATACATCCTTTTCTTCAGAGGAAAGGGACTTGTTTTCAAAAGTTTTTCCACATATATTACCTCATTTTAACAACCTCATGAACTTATCATTTCCATTTAATAAGTAGGAAAATAATTCTTGGGAAATTAATAATTAAGTATCATAAAATAGGTTTCCCTTTGGTAACCATCAACTATTCATAATGTTAATACTTTTCATATTTTAAAACCAAAACTTCACTTAGCTGGCCTAAACCTCAAATCTAATTTAGAGACAAAAAAGAGGTCCTGATGATGGGGTGATGGAAACAACCTTAGATTTTTTTCCATAGGTCTCAAAAGCAAGGTAACAACTATCACCAATAAATGTAAATATGTTTATCTTTCCCCGAAAATTATCTTTTAAGAACTAAATCAGGTTTATACCAATATCAAACATTAAATGAATACTCATAAGATATTTTCAGAACATGTACATAATGCTATGTTATTGTTCATTTATTTCCAAGCAGTTTGTAAAGAATGGAGTAAAGAAAATATTAATAAAAAGCTAACATGAAGAGCACTAAATGACAGTCGCTGTCCCAAACAAAATATATTCAAGGGTAATTCACCCCAACAAAATCTTGTTAAATGTTAAAACAGTTACAAAAAAAGGGCTCCATTAGTTTTCCATGTTTAAACTCAAGTATTTAAAAGGCTCAAAATTAAATCTACTTCCATATTCATGTTACATCTTTAAATAGAGCCCATGCTAGTTTCTTTCCTACAGTTGAATTTGAAAGAATTCATATGATTATCTAGCAGATCACAGAAAAGACCAAGTTAAAAACCTAGTTTATTCTTCTGGTAAAACAAAGGAACTAGTATTAGGAGTCATATTTATTAAAAAATCCCCAAAGTTTTGTCTGTCATCTCAGGGATGATCTACCACTAAGCCACATCTCCAGCCCTTTTTTATTCTGAGACAGGATTCTTGCCAATTCTCCCAAGCTGGCAGTGAATTTCCCACCCTCCTGCCTCAAGCTCCAGAGTTTCTGGGATCACAGGTGTGTACCAACAGTGCCTAGTCCAAGTCTGTTCTAATAAGCCCTCAGAAGTCACTTCACCTATCTCCCAGCTGGGTTAAGAAAAACTTGTCTAAATTACCACCGAAGACATCACTATTACAATGAACACAGACTGTAGTAATCTAATTTTACTATAATTTCACCTTAAATCCTGAATATTTAGGATTTAAGTGCATTCTGGCACTTTTCTGATGATACACAATAAATTAAAGACGTTTGTAAAGCTTTTATGCAGTTTCACAAGAAAGTGGGAAAAACTAATGAATTCACCCCAGCTGGTTATTTTTACTGCATGGAGCCACCCAGTGGCTGGGGGGACACTTCAATTAAAGCAGTGGTGACCACTGCCATCTTTCTATTCAGCCCAAGACATCCCCCTATTCTCAATTTCCTCCTCACAGGAAAAAAACTATTCATCTTAGGCAGTTCAGAAATACAAAGGGATATCCCCACTTCCACATTTCAGTTGCATTTAATCTAATATACGTGGAGAAGAAAGCAATTTTTGTGTAGAAATTAAGTCAGTTTGTCAGATTGCAGAATAAAGCCAATGAATCTGTAGAACCAAATGCTTTGCCAAAAAATTAGTTGAGAATGTTTTCCACGTATACTTAGGTTTCAGGCAATGCATTTAATAAAACATGTATAAAATGCCACTTACTTTTGGATCTACCTTTCTTATTTTCAACTGATTAAATGGTATCAGACAAAACACAAAGAGTAACAGGAAGCACTCTCATGAATCTGGCTTGAGCAGATCGACAGTTACTACCACAGTGTAAATTACAACTTAATACTCTTGGAATTGTAGCGGGTTCCGCCGACAGAATATAAACCTCAGAATTCTGACTCTGGTTGGCTACTGTTGCCAGAAGCCAAAAGGAGTCACCCACACGTTACAAGCAAGGACTTCAAGAACAATTCTACGTAGTACCCGATTAAAAGGCGCCATCAGGGCCCTTTCAAGATTGGCAGGAAAAAAATGTGTGCTGGTGCCCGACCCGGGGCTCTTCGCTTCAGTAGCCCGGGCACTTTCCAAAGCGTTCAGACCCAGGCCACTTATCTTGACGACTGGCCCAGATGGAAAGGGCAAGACTCGACTTGTTCCAATTATCCAGGGCCTGAGGTGGGACGTTAAATCCGGAACAGCTCGAATTACCAGGTGGAGACCGGGGAAAGCGGGCGGGGCGCGGCGCGGCGCCGGTGTCCTCACCGAACCGAGCCAGGCGCGGGCAGCAGGGAAGCTCCCGGAATGCCCCCGATGGCCGTCACTCGACGCACGCAGCGGTGCGCGCCTGGCCCGCCCGCTTCGCCCCTTCTCTGCGCCACAATCACGGGTTCGCGCCGCGCCTGACTTGAGGCGCGGGCGCCGGGGCCATTTTGTCTGAGACTCCGGTCCCGGTCTCGGAGCATGGGGTGGCTGAACCACGCTCCTGTCCCGCGCCGGCCCCGAGCTCCGAGAGCTCTGGGCGAGACCGTTACCAGCCGCGCCGGGCCGCCCCGCCTACCCCACGCCGGCCCACATCTGGTGGCGACCCTGCCGCCGCCGCGCCCTCCCCGTATCCGGCTCCGCAGTGACACGCGCAGCCCTCGCCCCACCCCGGGCCACGTCTCCCGCTCCCAATGCGGCCACTCTCCTTCCGCTGAACAAAGGGGCCTCAGGACGGCAAAGAACCCATTGGGCCTGGACCCGGCGCGCCAGGCCCAAGGGCAGGGGCGGCAGTCACAAAGCGGCTTTTGTACCACCCCGCCCGGCCCGCTGCGACAGTCGAAACTATCTCCGCCCGCCGCGCTGCTCTGGCCGCAGCGTCCACCGCCGGGCGCCCGGAGGGGATGTGGAAGCCGATGCTTCGGGCGACCAACCGCCATCCCGCAGCCCCAAGGGCCCGGCGTCCGCCTCCCGTAGCCGGTCGCCACCGACCGCCACAGGACCGAAACCCGCCCTCTCACTCCGGATCAACCCGGCCGCAGCCCGGGACCGCGGAGAGCGAGCGGTGGCAGGGCCCTGAACAAAGGCGAAGACGGTATGGGGGGGGCAGCTCGCAGATTCCCAGCGCCCAAGGCGGTGGTGCGACGACTACTCACAGGAATATGTTTACTCATTGAAGATTGTGGCCTAATCATACAGCCGGTCCCGAGGCGGCGGCGATACAGGCGGCGGCGGTGGCGGCGGCTGCAGGGCAGGGGGTGGCGGTGGTCGTCGCGGGGCGGCGGCGGCGGCTATGCAGGCGGCGGCGGGGGCACCAGACTACCATGCAGTGAGCGGCTCGGAGGAGAGCGCGTCGCCTAGCCGGCCCGCAGCCGCAGGAGCCAATACGCGCGCCGAGGCGCCCTTGCGTCACAAGCCCTCTTTTTTATAGCCGGCGCGACGTGCGCATCCCGGGCTACCAATCAGGGTCCGGGATCCTGGCCCCCGGGCAGACGAGCGGGGGCGGGGGTCCGCCCCCCGCGGACGTCACCTCACGGCGGCCGCCACCGGTGTGAACCGGTTGATGAATGGCGAAACGCTGGAGCCAGAGCATCTTCTGAGCGGGGGAGGGAAGGGGAAGAGGAGGAACTCGAGGATGCTGGAAGCTAGGCGTAGGGTAGGGACACCGCAAGGGAAGATTCCAAATCGCAACGAAAGGGAATCACGCGGCAAACCCTGTTTCTCATCATTGAAACCATCTAGGAGTGTCACATGGGAGGCTTGAAGTTTGCCTCAAACTTAAAATGCTGCCCCTCTAGGCTGCGGTCGCGTCTCAAGTCTCAGTCCTGCTTTCCTGTGACTTTAAGTCACAACCACAGTCGCATTTGCCAATGGTTTACCTTGGCACCTGCGCCCCTAGGATCTCCGTCATCAAATAATATTTATGTCGCATGACCGCTGTACCCAGTGACTCAACAGCCGGAATGCCACGGCCCTAGGCATGTTCAGGATGAATTCTTGTCGCCAGAGGCACTTTCAAGGGGGCGGGGTGGAGGCGGAGAAACATTTCAACAGTACTTCCCAGTCCTGGGGGGTGGGGGGACTGTATCGTTTGATGCCAGTAAAGCCCTATGTTCCTCATATTTTTGGGGTCACTCCTTACAAGGTACATGGGCAACTGCAGTTGGCTCAGCTGTGGCATTGCGAAATCACATTCATCCTTTGTACTGTTCCTTACTAGATATGTTGTCACAGATAATGAAAGGTTAGCCACTACTGAAAGGAAGTGTTTTTAAAAAGTAATAGTCCTCGGTTTTGTCAAGGATTGATGTAATTTTTGCGTCAAAATACAAGCTTTCCTTTTCCTTACAGTCCTGTAGAGTTCCACTATCTTCTTAATTTAGGCCCCTAAGAAGTTAAAGCCTTATCGCAGTTCTGTACTATTGAAGAGTCGCTGTCCATTATAATCTGAAAACCCACTCTCTGCTTTCTGAAAGGAATAAACAGGACCTTCACCTGCTTTGAACAACTCGGCCTTCCGCTAATAACTGAGGCCTTTTGTTTGCTGTTTTCCCTGAGTATTAGATTGGAGAAGGCTTTAGGGATCAAATTGTGTCCTGGGTCGGTGTACTGTAGCATTTTAAGATTTATTAGAATTTCTATTTAGAGACACTGCTTGAACGATTATTCAACTTTGTTATAAACGTGTGTACTCCATAAGCAAAGTAAGATCTTTTGAAAAAAAAGAATCACACCAGACTTTAAAAGAATCAAGTCAACTTATCCTCATTTTGAAAAGAAGTTGCTTGCTTAGGAATCCCTTTAAGTCAAGGAAAATTAGAGCGCTTGAGACATATGTCCTTTCACAAATGAATATAAAAGGAGTAGATTTCAAGATTTTTAAGTGCTAAGAATATATAGGAAGATGGGAAAAAAAGGCTTGGGATGGTATTGAGCAGAACAGGGAACTCAAATGAGAAAAGGACAGAATGATTCCATTTTATAAACAATGGAAAACTTTCATATGGCAAATGACTCATAAAAATATAGATTTCACAGTGGGAGAAAATATTGGTGATAAAATGTGGACAGTATAACAAATGAAAAGCTTGACCAACATATAATATGGTAGTTAAAAAAAAACCTCATAGCTACTTTTACTTCAAAAGTTGGTTAGCACAGTTATACTAATTGGAATAGTGAAACTTTTTCATGTAGTGACTTTTCCAGAAAAGAAATTTGGTGGGATAAGATATAAACTCAGCTAATAATAAGCAAACTAAATCAGTGTTAACCTGTTTTTTTGTAGAACTTGTAATACAAGTTGTAAGCCTTGTGCTCTAAAGATCCTGTGATTACCACTGCAGAGCTGACATGAAGTATTCAGTTGTCTGTATTCCTTGAGCTTTAAAATCTGGGCTCAAACTCTCAACTGGACTAATAGCTTCTGGAGGTCTAGTCTATCAGATGAGGTACCACCCTGTCCTAATTTGGAAAGGATTATCATTCAAAGATTTAAAAAAAAGAGGTTTTTACTATTAAGAATAAGAATGCATTTTAATCCCAGCAACTCAGGAGGCTGAGGCAGGAGGATCGCGAGTTCAAAGCCAGCCTCAGCAACTTAGGGAGGCCCTGAGCAACTCAGTGAGACCCTGTCTCTAAATAAAATACAAAATAGGGCTGGGGATCTGGCTCAGTGGCCAAGTACACCTGAGTTCGATCCCTGGTTCCAAAAAAAAAAAAAAAATGCATTTTAGACAAGATGTAAGTATAGATTTTAGTCTAACCAGTCCACTAAAATCTCAGAATAGTCACGGGCCAGCCCCTCTGGCAGCTGCCATGTTATAAGTGTTCTGTGCCACTCTGGTTCACTGCTGTGCTGAGAGTGTATGCTCCTCTCATTTCAACTGTTTCAAGCTATTGATTTTCAGAGGACAGTCATCCATCCCAACAATGATCAGGAGGTCCCTATGGTCCAGGACTCATTAACTTTTACAGAACATTAGCACCTATGCTTAGTTGCAGAGAACTCTAATAGATTTGCAATAGTGGTCTAGACAGCAAGAGGTAAGAAAGTATCTCTAAGCCGGGCGCGGTGGCACACGCCTGTAATCCCAGCACTTGTGAGGCTGAGGCAGGAGGATCACGAGTTCAAAGCCAGCCTCAGCAACTTAGTGAGGCCCTAAGCAACTCAGTGTAGATCCTGTCTCTAAATAAATACAAAATAGGGCTGGGGATGTGGCTCAGTGGTCCAGTGCCCCTGAGTTCAATCCTCGGTTCCAAAAAAAAAAAAAAAAAGTACCTCTAAAAGCCAATGACTAAACTTAAGAAGAGGCTCTAAAATGGAAGATTTCTTTCCTGCTCAACAAGATGTTCCACTGGAAGTTAATTCTCTTAAAGCATATGTCCTTGATCTTTTTTATTTGGTACTGGGAATTGAACCCAGGGGCACTCCACCACTGAGCCACATCCCTAGCCCTGTTTTGAATTTTTATTTAGAGACAGGGTCTCATTGAGTTGCTTAGGACCTCGCTAAGTTGCTGAGGCTGGCTTTGAACTCCCGATCCTCCTGCCTCAGCCTCCCCAGTGCTGGGATTACAGGCGTGTGCCACCGTACCCGGCTGTCCTTGATCTTAATATGGTAGGCAGGACTTTTCATCAGCATATCCAAAATATCAAAGCCAATAACATGAAGATAAAATTATAAGCACATTATAAGCAAGACCCCGCTGGGGTCTTATGCCTGGAATCCCAGCGACTTTAGAGGGGGATTGAAGGTGGCAGGCCAGCCTGGACAAGTTAGTGAGACCCTGTCTTGTTGTAAAATAAAAAGACCTGTGGATATCTTAGTGATAGAATGTTTGCCTGGTATGTGTGATGCCCCAGGATCAATTACTAGTACTGGGAAAAAAAAGATACTAATAGGAGGCGGAAGACTGCGGAAAAGAAGTAACAAATCTGCAGACCATTATGATGGAAAACATAGAAATTCTTAAAAGGTCAGCATAGTGCCTTGTAAGTATTGGTTTCATTCATACCAAGTATATGAAAGGAATGGAAGATTTCATTTTAGTCTCAGATTGATTGAGGCTATCAGAGAGTTTGATAAACAACATTTAATATAGCAAGAGTATTACCACTACAATGGTAGATCAAATGTGGCATGTCAGCCAGCAAAATACATTAATTTGCAAAGCATAATGATATAGCAAATATATTTAGTAGCGGTAAATATGCCAATGAGCTATAACTCAGTAGGTGTCTGGATACTAGTGCCTGGAGTAAGATTCATTCCCACATTAAAGTGTCTTAAAAATCTGGGTCTAGCCGGGCACGGTGGCACACGCCTGTAATCCCAGCACTTGGGAGGCTGAGGCAGGAGAATCTCAAATTCAAAGCCAGCCTCAGCAACTTAGTGAGGCCTTAAGCAACTCGGTGAGACCCTGTCTCTCAATAAATTACAAAATAGGGCTGGGGATGTGACTCAGTGGTGGAGTGCCCTTGGGTTCAATCCCCAGTACCAAAAAATAACATTAAATAAATAAATAAATAAATAAATAAATAAAAATCTGGGTCTACAGCCATGACTGCTGTCAATGTTGTTAAAGTTTATTTTTCTTTTGCTGTTTTGGAACAGCCTATCTTATATCCATAATTAATCTTTTGTGATTATTTTAAAAAGGTGGAAAAAATGGGAAGTATGGTTAAATTTCTATGAACATATAATTTATGTGTTTATGATTCAAAACTGAAACATGCTACATTTTTAAAAAGTAACTTAGTTCCTTCCTTTAAGACAGGTATTTGTCAAGAGTCTCTAAGATAGGTTTTGATGAATAATAGAATACAACAGTATGGCTATGTCATAATTTCTGCTGGAATTTTAGATACAATGAGCAATCAAGGTTGTCACAACAAGCCTCTCAAGGAATCTAGCCTATGATCAAAGCACAAAGCCAATAGCCTGTGCTGCTATTGTGTTTTACATATGGTCAGACATTGGAGGGTGCAATAGATGTCCACAAATGAATCCAGCTGGATTAGAAGTAAACATCTCACTAAGTCATCAAATCCAACCACTACTGGTAATGTTTATAAAATTAAGACAGTTTTGGAAGAATTTTAAAAAATTGTCTATTTTAAGAAATAATTCTTTTTAATTAATCTGTATTTCCATTTTCTTTCCCTTTACTTTTGATGCCTAATTTTAATCAGTTTAAATATGTCTTTGAATCAGAAGAGAATGTGTTTTCCCCTTAGTAATTCTGCCAATTAATACAGTGATTATTCTGTAAAGTTCAGCATGCATATTGACAGATTAGTCAAGAAAATATGTATTGTCAGTTTGCATGCTGAAAAGAACCATTTCTTTGGGACTACATAAAAGACTTCTTATGAACCCATAATAATTCATGGGCATTTTCATAGCATGTCATTATAAATGATCCACATTCTGGTTCCTGGAGGAATCTAGTTTGAGAAAGTTTTTCTTAAAGTTTTTGAAAACTTGGTAAAATTTCTGTTGTTGTTAGGTAGTCTGTATAAAAATCATTTGGGAACTGGAAATTAGTAGGGCCACTGTTTCCATGTGATTGTCTAGAATATGTTGAATTATGTCGCAGTCTGAAGTGAGGCAAAAATGATTTAGGAAATGGGAATTTAATATGGCTAGATAAAGAGAATGGACAATAAATAAATTTTAAAGGTTGGTTATGCATGCTATGGCAAAGCTGTCACTTGACAGGTTTAATTTACAGAGTTGGCATTTATGCTGGATAAACAAGACAGACACTGACCTAAGGAACATTACTGGGGCAAGGCTTACATAAGGAGAAATGTTCGTAAACAATTTTCTGCAAACGTGTAATTACATTTAATTAACAAAAGCTATAACAGACTTGTTGTTTTTTCCCTATCCTAACACAATTACTTTTTAATTGAGCATATTCAACAAATATTGCTATCTTAGTATACTTTTATAGTTCATTGTTGGAAGATAATAAGAAAAAATGAAATTTCTTCTATTTAAAGACAATTTTCATATCAAGTATTTCTTGAATCCTCAGACATACTAATGCACATAGTAGATACTCAGTCAGTGTTTGTTTGGGTATTATCAAGTTACTGAAATCCTTTCAGGGCATCCCATTCCACTTTTCCTAAATTTTCTTTGCAACCTTCTCTTAGTACCTCAATCCCTTAACAATGGTGTTCACTGGGATTTTTTCCTAGGGCGTCCTGGCTTTTCTTTCTGAGTTTTCACCCACTCCTATACTTTGGCTATCTTTACTCCCAAATAGTTAAATGCCTAGTGTAGGCCAGGCCAGGCCAGGCACTCTGGTATCCTATGATCAACAACATAAGCATGTTTTTTGTCCAGTGGAACTTATATATAGGTAAGGAAAGACACAAAAAAACAAGTAAGGAAGCAAATGATATAAGTGGGAACTCCTAAAAAATTGTATTTAAGATTTTAAAGAACAAGCTCTTGATATAGACAATTAAAATAGTAAGAATAGCTAAAATTTATTGTGCTTTTATTTACCAAGCTGTGTGCATTTACCAAATATATGTGCATTTTTGTTGAAATTGTTAGAACAATCAAACTCTGAAAGAGTAATTAGTTAAAAAATCAACACAGTGGGTGATATCACTTGAATATATATACAATAAAACATGTACATAATAGGATAGTTTTCAGATATTAAAGGTCCCCTAACTGGGTGCAGTGGTGCTTGTCTGTAGTTCTAGCACTCAGGAGGCTGAAGTGGTGGTAGAATCACTTGAGTCTAGGAATTTTGATATTACTTGGACCTTATTTTTTTAAAAAAATCCTTATGTACTTTGTAATGTTAAATGAAAGTAAATAGTGTACAGATTGCATAATTTGTATAATTACAATATAAAAATACAAGTCAAAAGTAGAAATAAACTGATGTTAACAGTATAATAACTGACTTTTAAGAGTTTTGTGGCTGTCATTAAGTGATGCAATGATAAAAATATTTTCTTCATAACTTCCTGTATTTTCTAATTTCATTCCAAAAGTGCTACTTATATAATCAGGAAAAAAATTCACTTCAAATGAATGTTCGCAATTATGAATATTTGGTATTTTTAATTTGCAGAATTAAGGAATATTTTCAGAAAATGAGTGTCTGCAAAGTTATTTACATGGAATAAATTTGAAACATTAATGATTTGATGGCTATTCTGAAGCAGAAACAGTTTTCATTGATCATTTAAGACATCTGGAAATTGAGAAAACCTCCTAGAAGAGGTTGTTGATAGGTGTGTAGCCTTGTTGTAATCTCTGCAGCAGAAATAGGGCACCGTGTTATCCTAACCTGACTCCAGCTATCAAAAACATTACAACCCTTCTTGTTCTGATTCCTTATCCCTGGGGAATTAATCTGATTATAATTTGCTAATAATGTGGATTGATTTGCTAGCAGATGTGAGAATGTAATGTGCAACTTATGAGAAGCTCCCTGTAAACCTGAAACAAAGGTAAATAAAGTTGTTTTCAGAGTATTAAACCAGAAGCTGGGCTATAATGAAGATGTTCATCTACCAGGTCTGGTTATAAACTATGAGATCACCTCTAAATGTATGACTAACATTTGGAAACATCTGAAACTCCAGGTGGGTATAATTTAAGGGAACCCCCACTGGAAGTGACTGTAAGTTGTAAATGAATTGATTTTATTGTTACCTGTCCAGAAGATTGTGAGAACACAGTAAGGATGATGACTAGGTACATAGAAGAACAAAGTCTACAGATGTGAAAGTTGCTTGTGTTTCAAAACTGTAAGCATGCAGGTCATTATAGTGATAGAACTTATTATGGAACAGTATTAATATCAACTGATATTAGCCGGGCACAGTGACGCACATCTGTAATCCCAGCGACTTGGGAGGTTGAGTCAGGAGGATCGTGAGTTCAAAGTCAGCCTCAGAAACTTAGCGAGGCCCTAAGCAACTCAGTGAGACCCTGTCTCTAAACAAAATACAAAATAGGGCTGGGGATGTGGCTCAGTGACTGAGTGCCCCTGAGTTTAACCCCCCGGTTCCAAAAAAAAAAAAAAAAAAAAAGAAAAGAAAAAAATTTCAACTGACATTGACAGAGAGCTTGCTGGGTGATGCATACTGTTTGTAGCATTATATTAATCCTTTTATAAATTTCTAAAGATTGATATTATCTCCATCATAAAAATCAAGACATGAGGCCTTCGAAAGCATAAAGTCACACAAGGACTATGTGACATAGCTGCTTCCAATCCCAGTGACCTGACTGAAGAGTTCCTACCTCTACTACAGTATTAAGGCTGATGGCCTGGACTTCAACTATCCTTAAAGGCTATTTACTTTCCTTTTTGTTTACCTCTCTCTCTCTTTTTTTTAATCTCTTTCTTTTTTTTTAGATGGGGCCTCCCCAGATTTCCCAGACTGGTCTCAAACTTGTGAACCTAAGGGATTCTCCTACCAGAGCCCCTCAAGTAATTGAGACTCCAGGCATGCACTCCCACACTTGACATTTTTTTACTATCTTATGCTCTGTCTCCTTGCTCAACAAACAAGATTTAAATACTAATTTGACTTTTGACCTGTTCTAGTCCTGGAAAGGAATTATTCTGTTACAGATGCACTGGCATTTAGGCTGATATGCCATCCTTCTATGAGTTTAGTGAAAGTGATCATAAAATATAACACAATACTTTCCTGAAAATTTGCCCTCTCCTTTCATTCTCATGGTCATTTCAAAAGCTTTTTCTCTAGTTCAGTGCTACTCAAAATGCAGTGTATAAACTGGTGCCAATCTGTGAACTATTACTGCTCTGAGAGGAGATAAGTATAGAAACTAAGAGTAAGCATTTAAAAAACTTTTATAGCAGTTCAACAGGGTAAATTTTTATCTATTGTACTTAACTCCAAAATTTAGTCTTGTATTTTTAAATATTTTCTTTTCATTTTTTGGTAATTCATTTTATTGAGAAGCACTTCAACAAGCAATGAAAATTATGGAAAGTAGCTAGACATATTATGAAAAGCATTACCAAAGGGCACCTTCCTTAGTGTTTCATGAATGACACCATCTGTGATCTTTTACAATATTTTTATGTTCCTTGTCTGCCCACCCTAGGTTTTTGTTGTCATGAAAGAACACCTTCATCTCAGCTTCCTTTCACAAACTTAAATAAGAAATACAATGGTGACTTTACCAGTATGTGAGCATGTTTTTGTTGAAATATTGGTGTGTACCTGTCAAAACATTTTGCTGTAGTCCAAGATGGCTTGTTTCCTTCTACCTTCCTGCCCTACAGATGTTGGTATTCTAAAGAATGTTTCCTATCCTTTCTACAATTTCAGTGTCATTTATATGACTTCTTTGGTGCCAACTTCCAAACATTCAATAATGACTCTAAAATGTATTTCAGATAAAGGTATCTTTCCTGAGCTTCAGGTTTTATGTTTCCATGGGACAAATTCTAGGTACTTCATAGTTAACATGACCAAAGCTGAGCCAACTCTCCTCCTCTCTTCACCCATGAATCTGTTTATCTTACTGCTGTCTGGACATCAGTGTATGGAACTTCTGTTTCTAGGTGCTCAAACCAGAAATCTGATAGTCATGCTAGACTCCTCCCCTTTTCTTGTTTTCATCTGATTAACTATCACATTCTGTTAAGTCTAACTACTAAACATCTCAGAAATCATCCTTCCAATTTTTACTGTCATTTAGTTCATTTCTTCTTCTTCAACAATATTTGCTGAGTTACATTGCAATAATTTAATTTTAATGACTTCTAGTCTTGTTCTATCTAACTCATCTACATTTTAAAAATTCATTGTCATTTTTAAAATAAATAACTGGTCTTGTTATTCTACCCAAAATATTTCTATGACCCTTCATCATTAACTTTTAGATAAAGTTGAAACTCTTCAGCAAGATATTTAGGACTCTCCAAGATCAGGTCTTTGCTTTACCAGTCCTACCTCTCTGCTCTACTTTGTTAGTTTTCTAACCCTTTGAAACCAATTATGATTTTCAGTGTACATGCTGTGCTTTCTCAAACCTCCAGGGCTTTGGATCCATAATTCCTTTTACCTGCAAAAATTTCTTTTTCATTCCCCCAAGAATCCTACTATTAATTTTTTATTAAGTTTTCCTGACTTCCTCATAAGAATAGGTGCTCCATTCATGACCTCTGGTGTACTGTGCACATACCTCTATTGCAGCATTTGTCATATTATGATAATTACTTTTGAAACCTTATGTGTCCCCATGAAGATTTCCAGGGTAAAGGTCATGTAGTTATGTTAATTTCTTTGTGCCTAACACAGTATTCGGCAAATAATAGATATTTAATAAGAATATCTGGGGGCCGGGGTAGTGGCTCAGTGATAGAGCAGTTGCCTAGCATGTGTGAGGCACTGGGTTCGAACCCCAGCACCACATGAAACTAAATAAACCAAATAAAGGTATCATGTTCATCTGCAACTAAAAATATATATATTTAAAAAAAGAATATCTGATCTTATTATCCACTCAAAATCTTCCAGTGGCCCTTCATTAACTTTCAGATAGATAGATGTTGTGCTATTATTGTTGCATGTTCAATTTAAGCATGTTTGGCTGACTGTTCTGGTGTTGGTAGGAAACAGAAACCTGGAGAAATAGGATCTGGTATCAGACAATGAGATTAGAGGGTGAAATCAAGAAAGTGATGATGATAACGGGCAGGCTTATCTTGATGTTATCACCCAAGCAGTACAGTTTACTAGTTTTTATTTGTTGTATTTGGGCATTTCTCCTGAAAACTCACTTTTACATTACTATTTAGAATAATCTCACTCTTTATTTCTTGAAATGATTAACAACTGACAAGTAGTATCGGTGTCTCAGTAATAAATTATTGATCTAGTACAGATTCACCCAAAGTGATAGTAGTACACTGATCACTTTAGCAGATCCCTTGTGCAGAGAATTCTAGACTCAACTTCCCTATGGTATCCCCCACTCATTGAGCACTAGAACACACAGCAGCCATGCCACTAAGATGCTATTCAACACAAAGCTTATTATGATATCTTTAGGTTGTTATATTGTGTTAAGGTGATTAGGCTTATAAATTTGCAAAAGGGAAACTTGAAGACTGGAGTAATTTTTTAGAAATTTAAGGAAAACATTTCCTTTATCTTCATTGTGTTAGGCATGCCAAAGAAAATTTAAATTATGTTTAAGTTTAATTGAGAAGAATATTGCACATACTCTGCTGACTAGTGAGTAATCTCTCCATACATTGAAATTGCTGGCTAGTCAGTGGTAGTGATAAACAGCTTTTTATTTTTTTATTTATTTTTAAAAATTTATTTATTTTGATTCATTGTACACAAATGGAGTACAGCTGTTGTTTCTCTGGTTGTACACAAAGTAGAGTCACACCATCTGTGCATTCATACATGTACATGGTATGTAGGGCAATGACGTCTGTCTCATTCTGTTATTATTCTTGCCCCCCCACCCCGACCCCACCCCTCCCTTCCCTCTATGCTATCTATCCTTCTTCCATTCTTGCCTCCCTTCCACTCCGCATTATGCATCATCAATCACTTATCAGAGAGATCATTCGGCCTTTGGATTTGGGGGATTGGCTAATCTCACTTAGCATGACAGTCTCCAACATCATCATTTACCTGCAAATGCCATAATTTTACTCCTTTTTATGGCTGAGTAATATTCCATAGTGTATATATACCACCGTTTCTTTATCCATTCATCTATTGAAAGGCATCTAGGTTGGTTCCACAATCTAGCTATTGTGAATTGAGCAGCTATGAACATTGATGTGGCTGCATCACTGTAGTAATCTGATTTTAAGTCCTTTGGGTATAGGCCAAGGAGTGGGATAGCTGGGTCAAATGGTGGATCCATTCCAAGTTTCCTATGGAATCTCCACACTGCTTTCCAGAGTGGCTGCACCAACTTGCAATCCCACCAGCAATGTATGGATAAACAGCTTTTAAAATAACAGTCTTTATAATATTTATAGTTGTTTGCTTTCAAGTAAGTACTTTTAAAGAGGGAAAATTCTAGCAGGTGGCTACTGTACATATAAGGCTTAATTCAGGATGGCAACAGTCTTATGCTAGTAGTTCTATCCTACTTAGGGTTTTATCTGCAACCATGCACAACTTATGATACTATTAAAACCATTAAAATATTTCTTTGAGGCTCTTATTTTTTATTCTTGGATCCCTGGATATAATAATCTTTTTTTTTTTTAAAGAAAAAAAATTTTTTTGGTACCAGGGTTTGAACCCAGGGGTGCTTCATCCCCAGCCCTATTTTGTACTTTATTTAGAGACAAGGTCTCACTGAGTTGCTTAGGGCCTCACTGAGTTGCTGAGAATGGCTTTGAACTTGAAATCCTCCTGCCTCAGCCTCTAGAGCCACTGGAATTGCAGGCGTACACCACCTCACCCAGCTGTTTGTAATAATCTTTTGTTTTCCATGGATTTTTTTTCCCCAAACAATCTAACTATGTATCCCAGTTACTCTGCCTGTTATGGCCATTATAAAAAGAGATTGTATTTATATCTATATGCCTTTTTGGAAGAGCTAAGATTCAAATGTTATTAGAATGATGAAAGGCAGCAAATGTAGTAAGGAGTTAGGGAAAGTTTTCCCAAACATAAGATGAAAGAATTTTAGGGAATATGTGTGTTGCCAGTGGTAGAGTTCTTACCCAGCATGTGCATGGCCTGGGTTTGATCCCCAGCACCACAAAAGAGCTATGTAAGAGTATAGATGAAAAGACATGGAAGATCTTCCAATTATACTTTGGGAAACAGAGTTCTGGAAAGAAAATGACTCATCTGGGCATTCATTTCAAAGACAAGGAAAGTCTTCAAAACGATAATGTACCTCAAATTTCCATTTAATTTAACTTGGTAAATTATTTCCTTTATATTATCTGACTGCATTTCTTACTGAAGCTAAAACAGTATTGGGAGAATTGGCTATCCCTTTTACATAAGAAGGGATTGAAGTACACTTATTAAATGGGCCAGTCAAAATTGAAAACCATTCTGAGACTCATTTTTCTTTTCATAAAATCAGGATCCATGGGCCTCTGAAATAAATACTCAAGTCTCCTCTGAGGCTGTAGCTCTCAAACCCTTTAGAGTCATGATTCTGATTCACAGGATGGCAGTGCGTAAAGGTAGCTTATCATTGTAAGGTTTGTCACTCAGGGAGACAAAGTCCTCCATTTTTAGTGCAGTGGGCGCATGACTTTTTTTGTAGTTCTTAGAACTATGATTTCAGCAGCAGATACAACAATAAGAATCCGTCTGGTAACTTAGGCTCCATGCTGCTTATACAAATGGATAACTGAAGAGATAGGAGAGGTGGATACTTCTGACCACCAGAAATTTCAAGGATTATATTTCCTATAGGTCTAGATCTACTCTAACAAATATGACAAGAAAATAGGATTCTTAAATGTTCTGATTTCCAGGGAACTCTCCCAAGTTTCTTCTTTTTATTCTGAAAATCTAACTTTATCCTTTAATGATGGAGATGTTTGTCGCGGCACTCAGCACAATCTCTGAGGATCTCTAGAGTTCATTTTCTTTGCAGAACCAACGAGATCTCTTTTGAAGAAGACAGGGTTGGTTACCAGTATTATCCTATTACTAGAAATGAACAGCAATTGTTCTGGGAAGGGAAAGACAAAAAGAAATGGAGGTATGGGTTTTCCAGGAATACATGGAATAATTGCTGCTTTGCTTGGCTCTGTTCTAATATTAACCACAAGTTAACATCTTTAGCAGAAATCCTACCATGTGCTCCAGAACTGCTGACACTGACAATTCTCTTCCTTATATGGTTCTGACAAAATTTCTGTGACGATCTACTCTGCACTGGCACAAGTGAATACACAAACACAAATAAGATTCTGTCCCCCCAAATGACCCAAATATAAATAGATAAAATGCTGCTTGAAAGTGCTGTTTGCTAAAACGTATAATAGATGTTTCTCTGGGTGCTTTGGGAACCCGGAAGGGGGATGTCTAATCTGCTTGCAGAGTTGAAATGTGGGGAATGGACTTTAAGTCAAGACAAGTCTTCTAAGGAGGTACTGGAGTCCAGAAGAAAGTGCGAAAATTTCTCATCCCTGGACTAGATACTCCCAGTGTTATGATAATTGTACAAAAATAACATGAATAAAATGCTTTTCATGTGCTTTGAGATTTTTAAGAGGGATCAGAAACTTGAGAAGAATAGAGAAAAATCCTTCAGTAACGGAAGGTACTTTAAAAAGAAAAGACTTGTAAGATTGAATTGTAACTAAATACATTTCTAGTGAGAAGAATTGTAAAGTGTTTTTATTGCTTTGACTAAGAGCAGTCTACCATCTGTTAATTCGAATATTTATGTTTCAGTCTTTGGATTAAAAAAATTAATACACTGAATTACAAAAAAAAAAAAAGAAAAGCAACAATGTGTAGTTTATGTCAATGTAAATTTTTAGATTGGTGACTGGGAATTTTCAACTGTGCTTATAGCTTATTAAAATAATACCAGATCACTAATTTTGTTTGTCTACTATTAGCCTTTCTTATTTTCTGCTTTAAACAACTTTAGCAATTACCTTTTAAATAACCTGAGTCAAATAAATTAATTGTACCCCATTATGACTGCATTCCCAGGTTGAACAGTATTTTGACTCACACCACAATTTTCTCTTCCTTTACTCTCTCCTACAGTCCCCTGGTGAATTTTCATCAAATTTACTTTTCTATTTCTGTTCACAAAGATACTGAATTCCAATTCCCCCATTCCTGTCTTCCACCTAATCTTTGACTTTGCAATAAATCCCTCACCAGTGAACTACACATTCCTTAGCTGTTTCCTTAGGTAGAGTTCCAGGTTGAGAATACATGCTAATGCCTACGGAAGATTGACAAATCTAGTTGTACTGAGACACTAAAATAGCTAAGCTGCATGACAGAATTCCAAGCCAGCTTTCATTAACCTGTCTCTGCCAGCAAAAACTATTTTTAGGCCACCCATGTAATTGGTTATTTATAAGGAGGAAGCACATTGACCTTTGGCTTTCACTATTGAACACAGACTCATGGAGACAAAACTGCACATGAAAACCATTTAATTACCAAAGGAGATTCCACCCAAATTTGAGTCACCAACAGTGTCTTGTTACTTATGACCCTGAAGGATGTGTTTTGGGAGCAAAATTTTAGCTTTGATATCAACAGATTGAATTCATTGTCATACATGATTTCTGGAGTCATATTCAATTAGGCAAAATAGTTTGAATAGTATACTTTGAGGAAAAAATGGTTTGAATGTAATCAATATATGCAGATATAACTTGTCCCAACTATTTTGCAACTTTTGAGATCTAGTTAAATTCAATGCTGATATACCTATATGATTCCTATGAACTATTTACATCATAGGTTCCAAGAATATTGATTAAAGAGAGATCTTGGTTATGAAATAATGTTAAGGATAATGAACTTTATATGAATTTTATATGTTTTAAAACAAAATATTGGTATGTACATAGTGAGAAACCCTGGAAAGCAATATACCATAATGCATATAGGGGCTATTTTTTAAAAAATTTATTTTGTTTTATTTACACAGTTCATATAATCTTACATATTCATAGGGTAATGCTGTCTGTCTCAGTCTACTATTTTTCCTTCCCCCATCCCCTCCCGTCCCATTTTCCTCCATACCATCCATCTTCCTCCATTCTTTCTATAGGGGCTATTTCTGAATTAGTATGGATTATGGGCATTTTATTTTCTATTTTATTGTTTCTATGTCTTCCAGATTACTTTTTTTTTTTTTTCTTGCGGTGTTGGGGATTGAACCCAGGGCCTTGTGCTTAGGAGGCAAGCACTCTACCTACTGAGCTAAATCCCCAGCCCTCTTCCAGATTACTTACAGTGGCTTGTATTGCTTTCATAAATGTGAAAAACCTTTCCAACATTTTAAACCAATGTATCCTGGTAATTGTGAACAATAAGATTCCTAATTATGCACAATAAGATTCCCAAAGCAAAAATATTGCCTTGTTAAAAAAAAAAAAGCTCACTTTTCAATTACTAGATTAATTTTTTAAAGTATAAAAAGATACTGGTTTTTAAAAATTTTACTTGTATGTGGAATGTAAAAAAGTTTGTCTCATAGAAGTTGAGAGTAGGATGGTGGTTATCAGAGGCTGGGGAGAATATCGAGTAGCAGATAGGAGTAAGATGTTCTGCTGTGGCTGAGTACAGTGGTACACAGCTGTAATCCCAGCAACTGGCAATTTAGCAAGACCCTGCCTCAAAATAAAAAATAAAAAGTGCTGAGGATTTGGTTCAGTGGTTAAGCACCCCTGGGTTCAATCCCAGGTACAAAAAAAAAAACCAAAAACGGTAATAAATGTTTGAGATAGATGTTTAATCTGATTGTAATAATGTATTCATGTATCAAACCATCACATGATATACTACATTAATACATAACAATTTCTGTATACCAGTTAAAACATTAATTTTAAAAATTCTGATTCTTAAACTTTCCAGTAACCAGATATTACATTACATAGCATAACTATGTAAAAAAAATTTTTTTTGGTACTGGGGTTTGAACCCAGGGGCACTTTAACAATGACATGTAGCCCAGTTCTTTTTTTTTTCTGGTACCAGGGATTGAACTCAAGGACACTCGACCACTGAGCCACATCCCTAGTCCTATTTTGTATTTTATTTAGAGACAGGGTCTCACTGAGTTGCTTAAGTGCCTCCTTTTGCTGAGGCTGGCTTTGAACTGCGCTTCTCCTATCTCAGCCTCCCGAGCTCCTGGGATTACAGGTGTGTGCGCCATCGTGCCCCATGTACCCCAATTCTTTTTGTTTTTAATTTTGAGATAGGGTCTCACTAAGTTGCCAGGGCTGGCCTGAGACTTGTCATCCCCTTACTTCAGCTTCCAGAGTCACTGGGATTATAGGCATGTACCACCATGCCTGCTTTGTAATACATTACTACCTAGCATAGTTAATGGACTTCATTTAAAATGTTGATAATCCTTTACTGCAAATTACTTACTGTATATCTTTAATTATCTGGGGATAGATCTTCTATAAGATCAAATATTTGTTCTACTGACTGACCAGATAATTATTGGTTTGTAAAATGTAACCTGGAGTTGGAAGGATCCAGATTACTTCTTAACAAATCAAAAATGATTTTTTTTTTTTTTTTTTTAAGCCTGGTGCAGTGGTGCCTTCCTGTAGTCCCAGTTATGTTAGGAGGCTGAGGCAGGAGTATCTCTTGAGTCCAGGAATTCAAGGCTGGCCTGGCCAACATAGAAAGACTCCATCTCCAAGCAAAAAGATATTTTTTTTTGTGAGTGTGTGTACAGAAAAAGAAATGCACAATTTTTAAAGAATCAAACACCACAGAAACATTTAAAACAAACCTTCCATCTGTATGGGTACTCCCTACTCCAATATCCAAAGAGCTCCGGTTAAGTTTCTAAGGCCAAATGAGCTCTTTTGGAACTTTTGAGGTCTCTAGTACATCAGTTCATGATTTACTCACCCCTCTCTGTAAAGGTGTCCTCTCTTGTGGTGAGTGCAGTTATCAGAAGGTTCCACACTTGGCCACTTCACCCTCAGTTCTGGAAATGGGCTACCCAAGCCTCTCTCAGCTCCTTTTATACTCCAGGGGAAATGGTCACACCCTTCCTCTACTACTTGATCTGTCTCCTACTGATTGAATTATCCTTTTCCACACCTCTGTTAGTTGTAATCCAGGGAGGGGCTCACAAAGCACTCTCTCTCTTAAAATCTGTTATATAGATTCAAAAAGCAATCACTGTAAACAAATTTTTTTAAATAAAAAAAAAATACAGAAAATGAAAAAAGCAATCACTGTGAATTATCCTACAATTAATTTTAAAAGACTTCATTCTATTATTATTTTTTTTATTTATTATTTTAGTTTTTGGTATGGGGGATTGAACAGGGGTACTCTATCATTGGGCTACATCTTCAGCCCTTTATTATTATCATTTTTAAAATTTTGAGTTAGTGTCTTGCTAAATGGCTGAGGCTGGACTCAAATTTGTGATGCTCCTGCCTCAGCTTCCTGAGTCTCAGGAATTATAGGTAGGCCACCAGGCACTAAAAGGTTTCATTTTTTAAAAGCCTTCAATCTTGTCATAGGTTTGTCCTTTGGGGGAAAAAAAACAAAACCTGATTATATATATGTGTTACACTTACTTTGTTTTGTTTTTGTTTTTTCTTTATGTTTGTGCTTATGTTGATTTATAAACCTTTTCTGAACTTCTCCCATGCGTTTCTGTTATACTTTCCAAAGATTCTCCAGTGCTATCAGGAGTCAGCCCCACCCTTAATCCCTCCCCTCCCTATAGCCCAACCCTAATCCCTTCCCCTGCGCCCTATAGCCCCACCCTGCTCCCTTCCCGCGCCCTATAAATGGGGACAAGAAGAGAACTAACGCGGGATTTCCAGCACACCGCTTTTAGGTGTAAGGGTGGTCGTTGCTGTCCAGCCAAAATAAAGACTTATTTTGGCTTTAGGTGAAGGGCTTTGATGATCTTATTTTCCTCTGGTACAACACTACAGGCTATTCTAAGTTGACAGGAATACGGGACAGGACATGGTCAAAGCCTCCATGCAGCTTTTGGGCTGCTGTGAAAAGAGACAAGGAAAGGGAGAGGCCCACAGACAGTTGGCACGAGTATACACTGAAATGGCCGCTAGTAGGAAGCACTTCTGTTTAGTGTTTGCCAAGCCCCATTCTCGGTCCTTTCCATGTGTCAATTCATTTATTTATGACACTTCTGAGGTAGGTCTTATAATTTTTTTTTCATTTTAGAGGTGAGGGAACTGAGACACAAAAGTTATGTTGCACCAAAGTAAGTTGGAGATCTGGGTTAGAATCCTAGTAATCTGGTTGCAGATTCCTTTTTTTTTTTTTTTTTTTTTGGTATGCAGGATTTAACCCAGGAGCTCTTAACCACTGGGTCCACGTTCCCAGCCTTTGTTTGCATTTTATTTAGAGCCAGGGTCTCGCTGAGTTGCTAAGCCCCTCGCTAAGTTTCTGAGGCTGGCTTTTAACCCATGATCCTCCTGCCTCAGCCTCCTGAATCGCTGGGATTACTGGCGTGTGCCACCACCTTTGGCCTACATTCCATCTTTTAAGTACTACAATACTGTCATTCATAAATAGTTGTTGAACAAATAAATGAATAACAGTAATTCAGAAAATGCTCCAAAAAGGTGAATAGAAAGTGGTAGGGGAAGTTAGAAAGCGGCATCTACCTGAGACCTAGGATTCAAGAGGACTTTCGTGAAGAGGTTTTGACTTCACAGCTAAATTATGGGAAAAGAACGGATTTGGGAGTGTGGAGGGGAGGGAAGGAAAGAAACATGTAATGTCCAGAGGGATAAACAAATCCCTGTCTGTGAATTTATATTCCATACTAGGGAATATAAAAAGCATCTATAGAAAATGGGGGACTTTTTTTTCTGCAGTGCTGGGGTTCAAACTCAAGACTTCACAAATGTTGGGCAAGCACTCTGCCACTGGGCTACATCTCTAGCCTTCCTTGAAAGGTGTTAAACAAGAAACCTTAAGTCAAATATAGTTAAATGAGTCTTGGAAGAAAAGAAGGAGGGCAAAGAGATAAATCTGGGGAATATTGTAGTTTAAGAAATTTGACTCAGTCATCTACTCCATTAGACTGAAACTCCTTGAAGCACTTTTTGAAGATCAAATTTAGCATCTCTGAGTAAGGCAGAGTCAGAGCAGTCTTTTTTCTTTTCTTTTTCCCCTTTGGTACCAGGAGTTGAATCTAAGGACTCTCTGCCACTGAATTACATCCCCAATCCTTTTTTAAATCTCACTGTACTTTTAATTTTGATACAGTTTCTCACTAAGTTGCACAGACTGCTCTCAAACTTGAGATCCTTCTGCCTCAGCCTCTTGAGTAACAGGGATTATAGGCAGGCACCGTCTGTCCAGCTCAGAGCAGTGTTTCTGAAAGGATCATTCTCAAGTACATTTTTTAAAAAATGGGAAATAAATACAAATCAACTATCACCACTTCAATTTTAATTTTTTTATTTTTTAAAGACATGGGGTCTCACTCTGTTGATCAGGCTGGACTTAAACTTCTGGGCTCAAGCAATCCTCCAGCCTCAGCCTCCTGGATAAAAGGGGAATATAGTTACTTTCCACTGCATCTGGCTCATCAGTTTTTGTTTAAGCTTTTCAAAGCCAATCAAAATTTTAAATTAAAAAAAAATTCCCCAACTCTGTTAAGTTTCAAGGTTTCACTGACAAAATTTGCATAGATTTACAGTATACTGTGTAATATCTTGATACATGAATATACTGTGAAAAGATTCAATCAAGCTAATTAACATACCTATCACCTCACATACTTATTATTTTTTTGTGGTGAGAACATTTAAGATTTGATCTCTTTAGCTGGCTGAGGGTGGTACATACCTGTAATCCGATCAACTTTGGAGCTTGAGACAGGAGGATTGCAAATTCCAGGCCAGCCTCAGCAATTTAGTGAGACCCAAAGCAACTTAACAAGATCCTGTCTCAAAATAAAAAATAAAAAGAACTGAGTGGTAAAATGGCCCTGGGTTAAATCTCCAGTAACCAAAAGAAAAAGAAAAAAAGAAAAGATTTGATCTTTTCACAGTTTTCAAGTATGCAATATTATCAACTATAGTCACCATGATGTACAGTAGACCTCCAGAACTTATTTATCCTAATAGAAACTTTGTACCCTTTAACAAACATCTTCTCATTTGCCTTTCTACTCATCCTGAATCACCACCTGACTCTTTTTCTGTGAGTTCAATTTTTTAGATTGCACGTACAAGTGAGATTATGTACCATTTGTCTTTCTGTACCTGGCTTATTTTCACTTAACATAATGAATGTCTTTCAAATTATCCATGTAGTTGCAAATGATAGAATTTACTTATTTTTAAAAATATCTTTGTAGTTATCATCGGATCTTTTATTTTACTTATTTATATGTGGTGTTGAGCATCAAACCTAGGACCCCACACTTGCCAGGCAAATGCTCTACCACTGAGTCACAACTCAAGCCCTGAGTTTTCTCATTTTGTATGACTGAATTCCATGGTGTATATATACCACATTTTCTTTATCAGTTCAGCCATCAATTGCATATGTTGGCTTTTATGAATAGCACTTAGATGAACATAGGAGTGTAGATACCTCTTTAACGTCACAATTTCAATTCCATTGGCTATATACCCAGAAATGATATGATTGCTGAGTCATATGATAGTTCTGTTTTTAGTTTTCTGAGGAATTTCCATACTGATTTTCATAATGGCTGGACTCATTTACATTCTCATCTAAAGTGTACAAGGGTTCCCTTTTCTCCATATACTTA
>JAJEJO010005003.1:5765-24803 GCA_020662805.1 Glaucomys volans | reverse complement strand
GAACCGAGGATTGAACTCAGGGACACTCGGCCACTGAGCCACATCCCCAGCCCTATTTTGTATTTTATTTAGAGACAGGGTCTCACTGAGTTGCTTAGGGCCTCGCTAAGTTGCTGAGGCTGGCTTTGAACTCTCGATCCTCCTGACTCAGCCTCCTAAGTCACTTGGATTACAGGCGTGCGTCACCACACCCGGCCTGACTTCTTTTTGAAAGATGTATATTCAGGTCCTTTGCTGATTTTTAAATTTGGTTGTTTTCTTGCCATTGAATTGCATGAGTTCCTCATGGATTTTGAATATTAATCCCTTATTAAATGTGTGACTTACAGATAATTTTTTCTGATTCTGTAGGTTGACTCTTCACTTTGTTGATCATTTCTTTTGCTGTGTAGAAGCTTTTGTTTGAGGTAATCCCATTTTTCTACTTTTGTCTTGAAGCCTGTATTTTGGGGTTCATACCCAAAAAATCTTTATCCAGATCAATGTCATGGAGTTTTTTCCTTTCTGTTTTCTTCTGGTAGTTTTACAGTTTCAAGTCTTATGTTTTTAATTCATTTTGAGTTGATTTTTACATATGTTATCAAACAAGGTCTAATTTCAATCTTCTGCTTGTAGATTTACAATTTATTTTCTTTTTTTTTTTTTGAACTGGGGATTGAACTCAGGGGCACTTGGCCACTGAGCACATCCCCAGCCCTATTTTGTATTTTATTTAGAGACAGGGTCTCACTGAGTTGCTTAGGGCCTCACTAAGTTGTTGAGGCTGGCTTTGAACTCTCGATCCTCCTGCCTCAGCCTCCCAAGTCGTTTGGATTACAGGCGTGCGCCACCACGCCCGGCGTGCATATACAATTTCCAAGCACCTTTTAATGAGGAGAATGTCCTTTCCCTATGATGTGTTCTTGATACCTTTGTGGAATATCAGTTTTCTGCCATAATTGTGTGGATTTATTTCCAGGCTCTCTATTCTGTTTCTTTGGTCTGTGTTCCTGTTTTTATGCTGGTACCATACTGTTTCGATTATTGTACCTTTTTAGTGTATTTGGAAATCAAGTCGTGTGATGCTTACAACATTGTTTTGTTTTTGCTCAAGATTGCTTTTGCTATTTGGAATCTTTTATGTTTTCATGTGAATTCAAGATTTTTTTATTTCTGTGAAAAATGTCTTCAGAATTTTGATAAGGTTTGCATTGAATCTGTAGATTGCTTTGGACAGTACAGACATTTTAACAATACAAATTACTCTAGTCCATGGACACAGGATATCTTTCTACTGATTTTTGTCTTCTTCAGTTTCTTTCATCATCATTTAGTAGTTTTCAGTGTTAAGGCCTTTCACCTTCTTAGTTAAATTATTCACAATTTTTTAAATTGCTGTTCTAAATGGATTGTTTTCTTAACTTCATTTTCAAATGGTTGTTAGAAATGCTATTGATTTTTATATGTTGATTTTGTATACTGCAACTGTGCTGAATTCATTTATTAGTTGTAACAGTTTTTGGTGTGGATCTTTAGGGTTTTCTAGATATAAGATCATGTCATCTGCAAGAAAGAGACTATTTAACTTCTTCTTTTCCAATTTGAATGCCTTTTATTTCTTTTTTTTTTTTGTCTAATTGTTCTGGCTAGGACTTCCAAACAAGGTTGGTTAAACGTGGTGAGGGTAAGTGCCTTGTACTTAAGAGAAAAGCTTTTAAATTTTCACCATTGAGTAAAAGATTATCTGTGGGCTTCTTAGATATGGCATTTATTACATTGAGGTACATTCCTTCTATACCTAGTTGAGAGTTTTTATTATGAAAGGATGTTGGATTTAGTCTTTTTTTATCTAATGAGTTAATCATATGGTTTCATCTTTCCTTCCATTAATTTAGTGATTTATGATTTATGTATGTTGTCATTCTTGCATCCCTGGGATAAGCCCTGCTTGATCATACTGCATGATCCTTTTCATGAGCTGCTGAATTCGATTCATTAGCATTTTGTTGAAAGTTTTGGCATCTGTATTGATTAGGGTTATTGGCCTATAATTTTCTACTTTTTTTGTTTTGTAACCAGGGATTGAACTCAGGGATGCTTAACCACTGAGCCACATTCCTAGCCCTATTTTGCATTTTATTTAGAGACAGGGTCTCACTGAGTTGCTTAGGGCCTCGCTAAGTTGCTGAGGCTGGCTTTGAACTCGTGATCCTCCTGCCTCGCCCTCCCAAGTGCTGGGTATACAGGCCTGCGCCACCACGCCTGGCTAACTTTCTACTTTTGTAGATTCAGGATACAGGATCCTACTTGAAGTGATTGCCATTGCCCAAATGGGACAATTTGAGCATCAAAATAACTAAAAATATTAACAGATTCTAACCAAATGAATCAAGTGAGGATCCATGATTCTATCCTTAAAGGATAAGGGAAAGCTCCAGTCCAGTAGAATGTACCTGTTGAATAAATGGCAATTAAAAAATCACCATTTGTCAACTATCATAGCAACAATTCAAGAAAAGAAAATCTGGGAAAGGTCTCACAATTTGTGGGTGAAAGCTTGATATGTAAATGTGTTGTTCATTTATTTTTGGTACTAGGGATTGAACCCAGGGGCACTTTACTAAAGAGCTACAGCCCCAGACCTTTTTATTTTTACTCTGGAGACAGGGTTGCTGAGGCTAGACCTGAGCTTGTGATCCTCCTACTTAAGCCTTCTGAGTGGCTGGGATGGCAGGTGTGCACAACCACACCAAGCTTGTAATATTTATATACTCTTTAAGTATTCTTCCAGAGACACTTATTAATTGCAAAGGGAAAAGGAGTTATTTGAATAGAAATTTGGTAATCTCTTTCTTAACAAAGTGACCAAAGCCAGTGCCTTCAGTAATGGGAGAAACTAATATCAAATGTCTTCTGATAGATTACATGGAGAAGAAAATAGCACCACGTCTGTGATATTCTTGGCAAATGTGTATAACCTGAATATAGTCGTGAGGAAACAGTAGGAAAACAAACTGAGGGACATCCTAAGAAAAATTATCTTCTACTAATCAGAAATGTTGAGGTATCAGATAATAATGACTGAACTACCATTGAGATGACAGAAAACACAACATGACAACTCAGTCCTGACTGTGACCCAGATTTTTTTTTTGCTATAATAGACATTATTTGGACAGTTGAAGGAACTCAAATGACTATGGATTAGCTAAGAATGTTGTATCAATGCTGATTTTCTGATTTTTATAATTGCACTACAGTTCATGTAATAAAAAGTTCTCATTCTTGTTTTTAGGACTCTGGGGTCTTAGAATACTAAGGAGTTGAGGGTACAAATTACTTGCAACCAGAAAAGAATAAAATAAAATGCATATAAACATAGAAGATGATGAAACCAATGTGGCAAGAATCTGGGTGAAAAGTGTATGGATTTGTATTTTTCTTGCAACTTTCCTGTAAATCTCAAATTATGTCAAAGAGTACTTTAAAAAACTTTAAAAAATGCTTTTCAATAAAGGTTTCTGGACATCTGCCTAAGGGACTGTGTGAGTCTTCACTCCTTGTTACTATAAGTGGAATTAATGCATACAGACTTGGCGGAAATGGAGACTCAGTGGAACAAAGAGGGAATAATTACAACAAAAGGAAGAAACTGGAGATTTGAAATCCAGAATTTCATTAAACTCTGGACTGCTGTATTTCTCTGTATATGAGTTTATAAGCAGCTCTTAAAAATAGGATAATAAGGTAGTGCTGATGCCTTTGTATACAAATAGACCATGAAGAATGAAATTAAGTCTATCTTGTTGAGGATCTGAAACAATCCTATTGCCTAGAACACTGTGAGTGGGGTGGGAAGCAGACAGAAATTAAACTAGAGGTAAACAGGAGAATGTTGTTATTAATCTAATTTTATAGATAGGGCATTAAATTACTTGGCCTAGGTTTCTCAGTAAAGGTTAGAGTTTGTTTCCCAAGTCTGGGGCTCTTTACTGGGGAACTAATTGGGTGAATGGACACAGTAAATGTTCCTGTGAATATATCATTTTCAAGGTCCATTATCAAGATCAGTATTCTGAATACATAGATGCATTAGTCAATGGACAAATATTATTTTCATCAGGCACTGTTCATGGTGTGAGATAAAATGGTGAATGAGATGAGATACCTCTTAATAGAGTTTGTATTTTTGTGGGAGGATTACACAATAAGCAAGAACCCAAGTACTTCAACATGACAGTTCCAATTTATGATACATGTTAGGAGGGGAACAGACAGGATGAAATGATTGTGGGATTTTCAGTTTTAAAATTAGGACAGCCCTGGGCAAATTAAGGCACTACTCACCCAACACATGACTGGTTTATGTTTTAAAAAGTGAAGAACATTCTAATAAGTGTATGAAATAATGGCAAAGCACGGTTTTAAAATAATCCAGCCAGGTAGAGTAGGGAATGTTGTTGAAATGAGAATAGCTATATTGATTAATGTTGCAATGGGATGGGGGCTTATTAGACTATTCTAAATTTCTAAATCTGAAAATTCAAAAAAAAAAAAAAAGAAAGAATGGTTTTGATTATTGTATGGAGAACAGTTTGCAGGGGGTAGCTCAGGAGAGATGTGGTCATGGATCAGATTAAGCAAGTAATTGAAGGGTGCTGAGGTGGTGAGAAGCAGTTAATCATGGGATATATTTTGTATATAAAGCAATTAAGGGGAGGTAGATTTTGTGGAGACAAGTGGATTCAGTCGTTAAGTACTTAGAGTTCAGCAGAGAAATTGCAAAGGAGCAGTCCAAGAGGGAAGAAGCCAAACCAGCAGAGTATGGGGTCACTGAAAACCAAGATGGTAATAAGGTGAGTCAAGGAGACAATGGTCAGTCATGGAAAGTCCTACGGAGAAGTTGAGGCCAGAAGTTGAGGAATGAGGTCAGATCAGCAAATCTTATGGGAAAAAAGGAGAAAGCCCAGGAAGAGAAAATGTAGACAAACTGGACTCTTGGAAAGTTTTACTGTGCTTTGAGAAGGGGAAATTATGTAGTCATCTTTAGTAGTTTTTCACTTCAATGGAGAGAGATTTTAAAAGAAAATTTAATGTCAACATTTAATGTGTCTTTCACTACTATTGGAAAAAAGGAAAGAAGAAAACAACAGGAGATACTGGGGAACATTATAAAACTGATGGAAATGACACAGTACAGAGGGAAAATCTGATGATGCAAAAAGAGGTAATTGCAGGGGTGAAGCTCTGGAGAGGATAAGAGAAGTTGGCTTTTGGTAAGGAGTGGTGAGATTTCAAAGTAGCACGAAGGGAGTGGTGAGATTTCAGAGTAATAGGAAGATACAGCTTGTCTGATGGAATTTGATGAGGACAATAGGATTCCATCCTTCTGATTGCTTCTAATTGTTCCATGAAGTATAAGGTATGGTCTTCAGCCAAGGGGTGACGTGAAGGTGAGGAGGTTAGAAACATCAGTCCTAATATTTGATATTCCAGTATTAGTGCTGGATTCCTTTTCATCTTGAATGCCTTTTTTCTCTAGGAAATCTCAAGTGCTATTCTTGGAAGAGTAGGAGTGGAGCGCAGATTAGTTCTTTGATGGGGAACTCGTTTAAAATATAACTATTCAGGCTCCACCCTGACCCTACTAAATTAGAACTTAAATGGCTAGTTACCTTCAGGTCTTTATTGTTTAACAAGCATACCAGGGCACAGGATGGTGTGAGAACCTCCGCCTTTGCAAAAATTGTCAGAAGATAATCCATCACTAGCTAGAAGCTTAGGGTCCTGGGACAGGAGGGAGGTGATGGGAGAAATTGAAGGAACAATGTAGGAAGAAGGAGATCTGCTTTGTTTGTTGACTGATTTCTAGGATGCCATACAGCTTTTAAGTATGTGGAACTTAGGTTGAGTTAGTTATACTTTTTAGTCTGTGGCATATGATTCATCTTTTATTGATTTCTTTTTTATTCTCTTTTATTTGTATTTACCATTTCAAAACTTTCTTCGCCCCATAACAAATCTAATGTGTTTGATGTATATCCTTGTTTTGTGTATATATTAATTTACATAGATAGCTTATTTTGTATCTTGTTTGCATACTGGGAATTGAACTCAGGAGTGCCCTACCATTGAGTGACATGCCCAACCCTATTTATTTATTTATTTGAGATAGAGTATTGTTAAATTGCCCAGATTGGCCTCAAACTTGTGATCTTTCTGCTTTATCCCCACAAGTAGCTGGGATTACAATTGTGTATATGTGCTTTGGTGCCCGAATTGTATACTTTTCTTATAACCAGGGACTTGATTTTAAAATGTATCTCTGTTTTTAGGTACACCTGGTTTCCCACTTCTTCCAACTGCTGGATGGTAGGTAGTATAAAGACTAAATGCATCCACCATATTTTGTTTATCTACTCCCCAATGATGGACACAAGTTTGCCTCGGACTTCCATCATTATCATCAAGCCAGTCTCCTTCTGGATGTGTGAAATTTTGAAATTTCTTTATTCTTTTGTTTGTTTGTTTTTGTACTAGGGATTGAACCCAGGGTCACTGAACCACTGAGCCACATCCCTAGCCCATTTTTTGTGTTTTATTTTGAGACAGGGTCTCACTAAGTTGCCTTGCTAAATTGCTGAGGCTGGCCTTGAATATGTGATCCTCCTGCCTGAGCCTCCCGAGTTGCTGGGATTACAGGTGGGCACCATGGTGCCTGACAAGGATGTGTGAAATTTCTTGAAGATTGACCACCCCCAGGAGCTAAATCAAAGGGCATAGTGTATAGCTACATTAATTTGACCAAGAGATACTAGACTGTTTTGTATAAGGTTGCACTGGTATCCTTCCACTAACAGGCATGGGCATTTCTGGAACCGCCCCCCCCCCCAATCCCCTGCCCCACACCCCCCCCCCCCCCCCCAGCATTCAGCATTATCCAGTTTCCCAATATTTCCCCACTGATTCAAATAAAATGTTATTTCATAGTCTTTTAAAGCATGTATCCTTGTCACTGTTAATGAGTCTGAACATGCCTTCATATGTATTTGCTGACCTTTTGGATTTCTTTTGAAAATTGCCTATTCATATCCTTTGCCTATCTTCTTTTACATTTCTTGTTTCTTGCTGATATGCAGTACTTCTTTGCAAACCATAGAAAGTAATGATTAAACATGAAGGATAATCATTATCATGATTGAGGTTGGTTGGAAGAGAAGTGTAATCCTGAAAGGCTATATAGGGAATTTCAACTGCATTGTAATGTTTAATTCTTCAACTTAGCTAGTAGGTCAAGTATATTTATTGAATTATTCTTTTTCTTTTAAAATCTTATGTTGTTATATGATTTTAAACAAATTCTACATGTTAGAATTTACTCAGTATTCTAAATCAGTGCTTCTCAAAGTGTGGTCCCCATAGCAGTAGCATTAGCTTCACCAGAGATTTTGTTAGAAATTCAAAAGCAGGCTGGGGATGTAGCTCAGTGGTAGAGCACTTGCCAAGCATGCACAGTGCCCAGGGTTCAATTTCCAGTACAAAAAAAAAAAAAAAAAAAAAAAAAAGAGAGAGAGAAAGACCAGTCTGTACTTCAGAGATCTGGACTCAGAACTCTCTGGGGTGGTGTCCAGTAATCCATATTTTAACAAATCTCACAAGGATTCTGGGCAGAGTTTTCAAACTATGATTGTAGGCAAACACTAAAGCAATTTTGATGCTACCTTAAAAATAAGAAATTACACAGTTGAAACCCTCCCAACTATTCTTCATCTTTTTTTTTTTTTTCATTTCTTGGTATCGTCTGTATTTTATGTGGGTTAAACTTCAAAATCCTGTTATTTATTTATACAATACTACAGCTTTAATACTGGCACACATAAATTCATCACTGTCTTTAATTGAAAGTGTCATCTAATTTCTATTACATTTTGATGTAGTATATCTAACATTTATCTTATATAATTTAATTGCCAAGTTATGCAGTTTGATTTTTGCATGCATGTTCATTTTTTTGAAGACTAGAAATCCCTTTAACAATATTCTATCAACTTTCATTACAATTTCTTGAAATTTATTAGTGCTAGAGAAATTAATAGAGCAGTCCAAGATTTCTCTCTCTGATGCCTGCTCCCAACCAGAAACCTGAGAAACACTGCCTTTGTGCAACCTGTCATTCCCAACTGGCAAACACCCCAGCTCATATTCCAAAGAACCTTTAATGGTAATGATTAGGCACAACTGTTGCTGAGATAAGGGCCTGAAAATTTGCATGTTCATTTAATGTCAGCAAATTTTAAAAAGTTTCCCCACTATTTTGCAAAATCATTTCAGAGATAATTTATTTTTCTGTCTTACTAGTCTCCATTTGGCTGAATAAGGTTAGCCTCAGGTAAACTCTGATGCAAGTGAAGTTTGTGTGTGACATCATATCTTATTTTTTTTTTTCTTTTTAGCCCCCTGTTCAGACCTGCCTCTGTTCTCAGGGTACGGCTTTCCCACCAGCTCCCATGCTACAGCTGTAGCTTTTTTTCCAGATTCTTATCTGTTAAGGTGTACTCAGTGTCCTAGAGTTGGGATGGTCATCTTCCCCTTCCCCTTTCCATGCTAACAAAAATGAAGTTTTAGGATCCCTATTTCCTCAGAGTGCTGATCTACTGACAAAGGTGTAATAGATTTACGTGTAATTAATCAACTCTGATGATTATGTTCAGCCTGTGGTTTTCACACTCCCCCTTCAACACTTAAAAAAAAAAAAAGTAACAAATTCATGTAGGGTTCAACTAATTCTATTGAAGGAGAGTTGCTTTGGGAAGAAGGAAGCTGGTTCTTTCCTCTGGGAGTGAAGAGGGGCAGTGGTTCTAAAAACACTTTGATGCTGCCAGGCAAGATTGGTGCATACCTGCAATCCCGGCTACTCTGGAGGCAGAGGTGGGAAGATTGCAAGTTCAAGACCAGCCTCTGTAGCTTCCTGAGACCCTGTCTTAAAAAGAGCTGGGGATGTAGCTTAGCGGTGTGGTACCCTGGGTTCAGTCCCCAGTACCAAAAACAAAACAAAAAACCATATCCATGTCAAGACTCATTCGCAGAGATTCTGATTTAATTGGTCTGGTCCTGGGCCTAGACTTTGGAAGTTAAAAAAGCTCCCAATATTGTTCTAACCTTATCATGCACTAGAATTACATGGAAGGTTTGCTAAAATAGCATTTCTGGGGTTCATTCCAGAGTTTCTAGTTCATGAGTTCTGAGATGGGGGCCTGATAATTTGCATTTCTAACAAGTTCACAGCAGATACTGATGCTGCTGATATAGGGACCACATTATGAGAACAACTGCTGTAGTGAAAATCTGAAAAGCACTGTTAGGTGAATTTTCCCTTGCTGAGGATAATACTGCCCTGTCCCCTTTAAATATTATTGTACATTAGAATGATTGAGAACATTATTCTGCTTAATTCATTCCACCTTATCATCATTAGTCCATGAAAGTACCTGTCATTTTACATATTTTTAAAATACTTTTAATTTCGCTGGGCATGGTGGCACACACCTGTAATCCCAGCAGTTTGGGAGGCTGTGGCAGGAGGATCATGAGCTCAAAGCCAGCCTCAGCAAATTAGTGAGGACCTAACCAACTCAGTGAGACCCTGTCTCTAAATAAAATACAAAAATGGGCTGGGGATGTGGCTCAGTGGTCGAGTACCCCTGAGTTCAATCCCTGGTACCAAAAAAAAAAAACAAAACCAACAACAAAAAAACTTTTAATTTCTAATCCCTACTCCCATTTTATCCTCTTCCAAAGGTACTTCCTCTAGCTCATTCGATATGTCACCTTTTGTAACTATATAGAAATACAATTTGTTAAAAATTCCAATTGAAGTGCCAATCCTAAGAATTAACAGTCACAGAGCATTTGCTTTGAGAATTTAAATTTTTATTATTATTACTTTTTTTTTTTCTAAAACTGGTCCAACAATCTTTACTTCTTTTAAAGCAAGAAACAGAATTCGAGTAATCAGAAGACACTAGCAGGCATCAGTTAATCCAAGACACTAGCTTCTTAGTTTCAAAGCACTTGTAAAGAAAACCATTGCTAACAGGAATGGAGAGGGGGGAAAAGAAGCAATTCATAATAACTGGAATCCTGTGAGTGTGTATGCCGTATTCTGAGTAGAATTTTAAGTCTGGAGTAGTTTGGAGGAACTTCAAGTTATAAAGGCCTCATGCTGCTAAGACTGTCAGATATTTTGTACAGACATTCCTTGGTATCTGAGGAGGACTGGTTCTAGGACACCCCTTGGAGTCTGCAATGTTCAATTCTTTTGTATAAAATTATGTAGTACTTTTCATATAACATGCACATAATCCTCCTCTGTACTTTAGATCCTCTAGATTACTTAATATAATGTAAACATTATGTAAATAGCTACTATACTGTACAGTTTAGGGAACAATGACAAGATAATGACATGTTCAGTACAGATGCAGTTTTCCCTGCAAATATTTTTTTATCTATGGTTAGTTGAATCCATGGATATAGAACCCTCTGATATGGAGAACCAACTATATTGAAAAGTCTTATATTTATTGTCATTTATATTACTGACATGATGAAATCTTTTAAAATAAGTAATAATTAAGATTGCCTTTTCTTGTAGTGATACTTATTTTCTATACAGTAAGCAATTCCTTTAGAGCAGATCTTATCCTTGAGGATAAAACACAGTTAACACAAATGGTATAGTGGGGAAACAAAAACATTCATACATCATCTTTAAAACTGGACAAAATCATGTGGATAAAATATAAAAGGTGATTCATTTCCCATGGGGTTCCTGAGTTTAGATGTTTTCTAATACCACTGTTTTAATCCAATCTTTTATATAATCCATTCTCTCAGCAAAATTAATGAGAAATACCTTAAGCCTTTGTGACTGGTTCTCAAATACCAGTAAAGCAGTGATAAAATGACCTGTGCCAAAAATAAGCATAGATATTGATTTTATCTAGTCATAATGTTCTGGAAGGCTGTCAGCTTTCTGATCCTTTGATATGCATGCAGCACAATCCTTAAGACAACGGTAAGTTACTGTTACTGATGTTGCTCTAGCTATCATACTTATTGTTGTAAATATTTTCATATTTACATATTTATTTGTATTAACATTCAATTTACCTCACAATATGATCCTTTAAAAAATCATAATGACACATATATACCATTGACCAATGGCACTAAATTTTAGTTATGGAATAAGTGAATTTTATTCACAATTCAATTAAGGAAAAAATGCAAAAAATTATTTTTTAATACTTCCAAATTTTTCTTTGTCCACAGGGACCATGTTCTCTGTATCTTATTGCCTAAAGCACTTGGTTCAATGTATAAATGTATAATTTAGGAATGTGAATGTATGTGTGTAGTAAAGGCCTTTGTGTTATTCTTTTTTTTGTTTTTGTTTTTGGTACTGGGGATTGAACCCAGGGTCACTCGGCCACTGAGCCACATCCCCAGCCCTGTTTTGTATTTTATTTAGAGACAGGGTCTCACTGAGTTGCTTAGGGCCTCGCTAAGTTGCTGAGACTGGCTTTGAACTTGCGATCCTCCTGTCTCAGCCTCCCAAGTCGCTTGGATTACAGGCGTGCGCCACCATGCCCAGCTATTTTATTCTTTTGATGCAGTGGATATCTATCAATTGTAGAAGCTCTGCTGTCATATGTCCTTAGAAGGCCACTCCAACTTAGAGTGAACCTTGATTTGAGAAAGACTGCATAGCACTATATGTGGTGGGAAAATATATTTTGTTTTCTTCCAATTACACTGTTAAACCTATTCCAAAATGAACCTTTTTTACATAATTGCTATACTTACTGATATGCATCAATTTGTGATGGACTGTGACTTCTGCATTTTTAAAAAAAATGTTTGTTCAAGAATTCATTACATTTTATTTCTGTAGTTAAAAAAACCCCCAAGTTTATGTCCTGACACATTTCTCAATATAATTGCTTGTCAATCTATTTACATGACTCCTATTCCAGATTCACAAGGTCATTTAAAATTCTAATCCAGGCCTTCAAAGTAATAAACACTTATTCCAATTGCTATTATCTGTCAATTTAGTCATCATGTGCTATAGTCCATCAACCACAGAACAGATGAAAATGTTAAATAGCCTCAAGATGAATCAATGCATATTATAGTTTGGTAAGCACTATTCCTTGAACAACCTCAGTATGAATTTCCAAACTATATTTCAAATAATTGAATACTATTCTTTATTTTCATGTAATTGTGCATTGCAAAATTAAGATGTTATTGCTAAGATTTATGTTTAATTTTTTTCTTTTAATCTATCAAGTCTTTTAAAACAGAGAATAAATGCCTTTAGATTCTGATGCATCTATCTGGTTAGGAATTCTTAAAGGCAGGGTCTAGTGGTATATTTTTGTGAATACTTCTACCTTTCCCATTATATAGAATGTAGGCTTGCCTCAGGAATGTAATATATAAATTACTAATTAATCCACTAATAAGTGGAAATATCTTGATCATTATAAAAAAATCTATTCTTTACTATCTTATTTTTTCCAGATAATATTTTTTGATAGCTTGTTCCCAAATATACCTCAATCCATTGGACTTGGACACAGATTGAACATGGTTATATTTTTGTAAAACACATAACAATGAAATATTTAACTCTCATTAGTTAGAACTGATTATTTTTACTCTTCAAACTCTCCTCCCTCATACTTGCCCTTCACTAGGGGACAGGGGTGGACTTTGGCCTAGGGCATTTTTGAAATCCAATTAAAGGGGTGGTGAATAGGAAATATTTTTGTTTGGGTTTACTGGGAGTTATTTATCTAGTTAGCAATTACTTTTATGTACATGTTTAGTTAGCTGCCTTGGTAAAGAAATGGCTTCCAGAGATAGTCCTACCATCTACTGGGCCACGCTGACCTGTGCATAGTGTGTATGGAGCTAGGAGCAGATTCTGTGGTTGCTGTGCCGGAAGTGTGTGGAGAAGATTAAAGATCTGAGAGGTATGGATACAGAAGGTAGATTGTGGATGTATATAAAAAGAACTTGATGAAGGTTTGCCCAAATTTGACAATATCCTTGAAAATTTGTATGCCTTCACTAATATAAAATTAAGATATTAGTGGGACACTGTTATGCACGCCTGTAATCACAGTGGTTTAGGAGGTTGAGGCAGGAGGATCACAAGTTCAAAGTCAGTTTCGGCAACTTAGTGAGGCTCTAAGCACCTTAGTGAGACCCTGTCTCAAAATAAAATAAAAAAAACAAGGACTGGGGATATGGCTGGGTGGTTAAATGCCCCTGGGTTCAATCTTCAGTACGAAAAAAAAAAAAAAAAATTATGAGACTAAAGGAAATTAAATTAATAATGAAAAAATTTTTATTACATATGCTATAGGGAAGAATTTCATTTCTATTTTTTCTTTATTAACTATCACAAAAACTGTCATGTGAAGAGGCAATCAAATATTACACAGCCAGAAAAATGTGAAGATGAAAGTATCATAGCAATGTGCTAGAAACTTAATAACCATACAATGTTCTTTCTCTCTGGATTTTGTCCCGTCTATATAGGATTTCTGAATTTTCAAAATATATAATTGTGTGTTTTCATTCTAAACAAGTGTTCTTTTTGTAATTTAAAAGTTGTTTTGAAGAGAGAAGTCCTAGACTGTACAAATTCCAGGTCTCACAAAATCTGTATTTGCCCTTGATTCCACACATTCCCCAGTGATTAAGCCCTGCCCCCTCCCCCGCTTGCCTGTGATTAATTTAGGAGTGGACAGCCTCTTCCCGCGAGAGCTGTGAACCAGGAAGCAGGAAGCACGTTAGCACAGTTGTTGCTCACAGGTATCTTGAGGCCTAGGCAGAAGGCAGTCCCAGAGGCAGACAATACAGAGAACCCTGGAGCCTGAGGCAAGTGCACTTGAATCCTGATGTACCTTTGGGCTTCCAGTATATTAGCGCTCTAGTAATGCTTACAATAAAATAACAGTTTGAAAGAAAAGCAAATCTTTATATTTAGTTGAAAAACTAAGCTGAAATGAAAAGAAATGCAGAAAAATAGTGCTTATTTTTTTCTAAGAGATTTTCTCTGTATACAAACCATTCTAATCATTAAGTCATTGATACTTTGTAACATTGAAGCTGTAAGTAAATATCAATTTGGATGTTTTAAGCTACTAATGTATAAAATGCTGTTTATTTAAAAGCTGCTAATTCATTCAACATGAAAACAGAAAACTAGCAATATGAAAAAGTGATTTCATGCATACTTTCAGAAATTCAATTTCATATAATTCATTCTTTTTTTTTTTAACATGTGTTTCATTTGGGAACAAAGGCTTTATCATGCTTTCTATACAGTTTTATATTCTGTGTTTTTTTCTTATTCTCTGTGATCCCAGGGTATAGCACAGAAGATTCCCATGTTTTACAGATACAGGGTTTCCTTTCACATGGTGGTCTATGCGAATGGCCCCTGCTGGAGGTGTGCCATGAGCCACCTGCATAACTGTACCAGGTAGCCATTTATGTTGGGAAATCATCCTTCAAGGTAACCTGGAGTATCTTCTTGGATCATCCATTTAAACTACAGATTTAGGAAAAAAAAAAAAAAAAAAAGATAGGGCAAACCTCTTCTGGATGCCTTCTGGCACCATCATATAAATTAAATATTCAGCCTTCGTGCCTTTTTCTCAGGCTGGCTTTGTCTGTAGCTGTGTCCCACAGCTCTCCTCTTACAAAGTTACACCTACACCTTTTATTCACCTTGGGATAATTTGCTGACTCCAGTGGATGAAAAGAGTGCTAAGTAATTAACCTCATGGCTGTTTTAATGATTGTATTTCATCGTTACATCATTTTGTATGGTTCCAATTTGACTTCCTTCTGCCAGTTTGTTTGGATTGATTTTTTATCTGCTCATTTTCAGGAATCCATACTGTTATTATCCTTGCCCTATCTTGAGCAACAGTTAATCTTCTTGATTCTGATTTTCTTTTTGTCAGAAAATGAAATATTGCTCAGAGACCTAGAAAGGCATCTAAATAATGGTGACGAGTCAAATTACATAATCGTTTATAATGACAAAATATCTTATTTGTCTAATAGTGAAAATACTAACTGCTAACTGCAGACATATTTTTACACTTAATTTGTAATTTTTAATCTTCTGAGTTCCTGCCTCTTAAGCACATATTTTACCAACATAGAATGTGGGCGGATAAGGGATTACTCAGAATAACTGAATCTCACTCTCTGTTGATAGGGTGTACTCAGAAAGGATGGACTGTATCATAAAATGCACAGCTCTCTCCTCCACCCTAAGTTCATAAAATTTTTAATTTTCTAACTTTTATTTTATGCAAACAAGGCCAGCTATGAAAATTAGGCAATAGAGAAGGGTTGGCAGATAAAGCAATTTCTTAAAAGGTTATTTGCTTCTCCACAAAGGGAAGATAGGGCAGAAAATTAGAAGAGAAAGAGAAGTAGAAAGGGAAGCCAGGATTGTTAGGAAAAATGGCCAGAGAGGCTAGGAGGGAAAGAGGGTCAGTGGTGACAGGAGCCAATCAATCTGGCTAATAATTTTGCTTAAAAGTTTGAGAGATATTTATTTAACAGAAGAAATTAAGATTTATCAGGCTCAATTTTTTGCTCTGATATTTATCTTGCAATCAGACTACTTCAGGTATCAAATGTTTTGCAGAGAAAAAAGAGATTATTATTTTTTGTAATCCCAGAGACCTTGGATACTTGTCTAAATTATATGAAAGGTCTGTAAAGTTAATTACAAATATTCTCAGACGTACTCCATGGAGAGTGCCATCAAAAGTGTATATCAATCTGTTTGTCAAATAGTTTAAAGGGAACAGAAACTATGTTTGCTGTCCTTAAGGTTTCTGCACTCTGACCTTCTGTGTCACTAGTGTGTTTGAAATTTTGTGAGCCAGTAAGAATCTTTTACTCACTAGGCTTTATGAACCAAGGTACAGGACTGGGTCACCCGGTATCCACTCTGTAGCGTTAGAAGGGGGAAGTGGGGAAGCCACACTCACCTCTCTGGTGCCTTTCTTCCTCCTCCCAGAGCCATGCTCCTGGCTGGGGAGAAGGGTTGGATAGGACTCCTCCAAGAGCTTCTGTACTATCCACAACCCACTGGGTTTCTTTTATGAACTCTTAGATGCTTTTCTAAATCCAGCAGAAATATGACTCCCAAGCCTGATCATTACACTGTGGTCAGAATTTCAGCACATGAACTGGCACTGCTGCTGGGAATTGTGAGTCACTCTTTTCAGGTTCTTCCTGGTGTTAAAGCAAGTCTCTGCAGAGGAAAAAGAGCAATCTGTCAGGTGAGCTCATCATTGTCATCATCAGTGTCTCAGCACTAACTTCCTGAGAGACCGTGCAACGTCTGTGAAAAGAGCCCTTGTCAAATTCCAGGAATATCACTGTCTCGTTATGTACCATAACCAAGGTTTCTAAAGTTCCCAGAGCCTTTCTTTCCTTCGTTAAAATGGAAAATGGTTCTTCAGAGTTGGCATTGAAACTTAAATAACTAATGGATGGGAAATGCTATGCAGATTAAGACAAAATGAAAAGCACTATTTTATAACACTGTAGACACTATCTTAGGCATGTTAGATATTTGTATCCTTTGCATTTTTAAAAGTACTTGATATATCTACAATATAGTAGAGAAGAAAGGAAAGACTCATGCAATAGCAGATGACTATTCATTAGGTCATTTTTTTCTCAAAAAACATTTGTTATCATACATGTACATAGGGTAATGATATATGATTACATGAATGGTATGAATCTCCATCATGCACAACCATAAAATGAAAAGTTTTATCCCATTTGTACACTATGAATCAGAATGCAGTCTGTAAAAATAAAAAACAAATAAATAAATTAAAAAAATTAAACATTTGTTGGTGGCTGTTCTATGCAAGTTCTGTGAAGCACAGTGAGGATTCAAAACTATATAAGATATATGGGGTGTCTTTAAAGAGTTTAATGTCTGAGAGGAAAGATTAGGCATATGCACACGCTGTTTAGAATATAGCACATGCTCTATGTAAAATGTGCACATAAAGTAATGGCTATGAGAGTTGAAAGCAGACTTATCCTGCTTACTGTTGAAGGAAGGTAATGAAAGCCAGTTTCAACATGTACTGAGTATGTATTACATGCATTACTCTAGGTATTTGCATATTCAATGAAGATGCCTAGTCAGAAGAGACTGTGAGTCAAGATAGGGAGGCAGAAATCCATATATAAGGTGTAACAGAAAAACAGCTGGCTCAGGTGGAGCAGTGTCCTAATAAAGGAAGACAAGATGGAAATCTTTTTGAAGATGTGCCTAAGTGTAAGATCATGCATGCGCTTAAATATAAGGCCAAAGTTTAGTCTTTGTCTAGCAGATAATACAAGTAGTACATTCCATGGAAGCCTTTAAGAAGAATAAAAAATATTTATATATTTTTACTGGTTCTTTCTAATTATACATGACAGTAGAACTCATTTTGATATACAGCAGGGAATATATCTTTTTTTTTCACAGTGTAGATTCACACAATTCATATAATCTTACATATACATAGGATAATACTGTCCATCTCAGTCTACTATCTTTCCTTCCCCCACCCTCTCCCATCCCATTTTCCTCTACACCATCCATATGTCCTCCATTCTTCTCTTGTCCCTGCCCGTGACCCCCTGCCCCCACCCCCCATTATGTATCATCATCCACTTATCAGAGAAAACATTTGACCTTTGGTTTTTTGGGCTTGGCTTATTTCACTTAGCATGATATTCTGCAACTCCACCCATTTACCAGCAAATACCATAATTTTATTCAAGAAGAATAAAAATATTTTTTGAGAAAAAGATTTTCTGTTCACAGAGTCATAAGTGGGCCACCCCTATGAAGAACTGGATTAGCTCTTTTTTTTTTTGGGGGGGTACTACTTTTCATTTCTATGGTTGCATACAATGTAGAGTCGCACCATTCATGTAATCAAACATATACATAGGGTAATACCGTCTCAGTCTAATATCTTTCCTTCCCCCTCCCCTCCTGCCCCATTTTCCTCTATACCATCCATAGTTCCTCCATTCTTCTCTTGCTCCCCCCTGCCACCCTACCCACAACTGGATTAGCTCTTAATATGGAAAAGATCATGAAAGAATTCTTCATTTTCAGAAATAGAATTTCAGCTTTGTTACCAACTCATCTGGAGCCCAAAGATTCTGGAAATGTCTTAAGGCAATAAAATATAGAAGTTGATGTCCTTGGTAACATTCTTTTATTTGCCGGTACCAAAAGAGGAGATTAGACAGTTGATATTTGAGAAGGACTAAGAAATATTTTGTCTCTAATCATCCAAGTCAGAAGACTCAAACTTATTTTTTGGGCTCGGCTTATTTCACTTAGCATGATATTCTCCAACTCCAACCATTTACCAGCAAATGCCATAATTTTATTCTTCTTTATGGCTGAGTAATATTCCATTGTGTATATATACAACAGTTTCTTTATCCATTTTTCAATTGAAGGGCATCTAGGTTGGTTCCACAATCTAGCTAATTGAACAGCTATGAACATAGATGTGACTGCATCCCTATACTTTGCTGATTTTAAGACCTTTGGGTATAAACCAAGGAGTGGGATAACTGGGTCAAATGGTGGGTCCATTCCAAGTTTTTTGAGGAAACTCCATACTGCTTTTCAGAGAGGCTGCACCAATTTGCAACTCCACCAGCAATGTATGAGTGTGCCTTTTTCCCCACATCCATGCCAACACTTATTATTGCTTATATTCCTGATAATAGCCATTCTAATTGGAGTTAGATGAAATCTTAGGGTGGTTTTAATTTGCATTTCTCTAATTACTAGAGATGAGCACTTTTTCATATATTTGTTGATCACTTGTATATCATCCTCTGTGAAGTATCTGCCAAATTCCTTAACCCATTTATTGATTGGGTTCTTTGTATTTTTGGTGTAAA